>OY101441.1:65433770-65709802 GCA_956483585.1 Gymnocheta viridis
ATTTCGAAATAATTTTGATTTATCTATATGATTAATACAATTCTTATCATTTGTTTAGACCCAACACACTTTTCGATTTTAGTAGCTTGTACCTGTATATATTCGACAATGACAATAACAAATTTATTAGAAAATATTAAATGTATTTCACTGAGATTAAAAATATTTACAGAGTTAGAAACAACGATATTTTTAGTATCTAAGTGTATTCTTGATTGAGGGGATTATGTTTTTCAGAAATTTATTCTATTCCTACTTGAAATTAGAGATGGTATCGCGAGTGACTTTTCACCCACGCCGATGCACGCTCATGATAAAAAAATTTACTCATCCACCCTCATGCACGACTTTATAATTTTGGCTCACGTTCATGCACGCTCAAGTGAGTGGAATTTTTTCGGCCAATTAAATAGCTACTTTGCTAAATACTTTCGCGTTTTCCAAAAGTTAAGGCCGAACTGAATATTTGTATATTTGTTATCTAATTATAATATAAAAACGCAGTATTGCACGTTGCAAAAGCTATAAATTTATAGCAGACTCAATTGGACGATCTCCAAATTTTCTTTTTAATGACCTTAAGCCCCAAAACACAATACAATGTCGTATTGGTGTGAAAAACAAGCACAATTACGGATAGATTTGTACCAATGCTGGCGAAATAAGTAATAAAATATATATCTGCAAGAACGTTGCTGCATCGGCTATATGATATTAATCTTCCGGGACGAATGGGTCGAAAAGTTCCATTGTTATAAAAGTGAATTTACAGAGGAGGAAATAGTTTGCATATCGCCATAAGAGAAGGAGTGACCCATAGTGATTTACAAAATGGCATAATATATCCTGGAGGCAAATAACGGCATTCGATATCGAACAAAATTTCCATACAAATTGAAAAAATTTTGTATGGAATTTCGTTCGATATCGAATGTTGTAATTTGCCCTCTGGTTTAATGCCTAAAACCCAAAACCGAAAACCGATAATAAAACCTCAGTTTTTAGCTTTTTATTTTAATATTTTTTACATACGAGGGTGGATTGATATTGAAGCTACCTAGCGCTAGATGGCAGCACAAACAGAAACTTTTTTTTAGAAATTGCGATCTTTCAAACTTCAGCTGTTAAAATTTCACCCAAATTCATCGATTAGTTTATTTGTTGTAGTCGTTTGAAGTAAGCAACTTTTGTGTTTCTTGAAAAATGGAAAAAAGAAAGAGACAAAAAAAAAGCTCGATAAACATTACGGTGAGTCTGCTCCGTCAGTTTACATGGTAAAATATTGGATTGCTGAATTTAAACGCGGCCGAACAAGCACTGCAATAATACTATCAACAGGAAGGCCAAAAGAGGTGGTTACTGAAGAAAATATCAAGAAAATCCTCGATATCGTTATGAATGATCGCCGATTCAAGTTACGTGAGACTGTTGAAATGGTAAACATATATGAACGTGTGTTCAACATTTTGCATGAGCATTTGCATATGAAAAAGGTATCGGCAAGATGGGGGCCGCCGCGTTTGTTCTCAATTGACCATAAACGTAAACGTGTGACGTGTGCAGTCTCAATGGCAAACTCTATGAATTGGGCTACGAATTGGTACCTCATCCGCCATATTCTCCGGATTAAGCCCCTAGTGACTACTTCCTATTTCCAAACCTAATGCAATGGCTCCATGGAAAGAGATTTAGCTCCAATGATGAAATTATTGACCAAACAAATGCCTATTTTAAGGACCTCGAAAAATCCTATTTTTTGGAAGGGATACAAAAACTGGAGAAACGTTGGACTAAGTATATTGAGCTAAAAGTTTTTTGAAAAAAAAAAAATGTTTTTTCCTTCTTAAGTAGCTTCAATATCAATCCGCACTCGTACTTTTACTAAGTAAAAGGGCAAATATATACAAATTCAAATAATTTTCCTAAAATGAATAGTATAAATTTTTTGAACATCTAAAACGTTAAAAGGTGAATGTCAACTAAGTTCAGAAAGCTAACAAAAAATAAAACAATACGTTGCAATAAAATAATATTTTTTATTTTAAAAGAAAGGTGTCTACCCAAACAAGTATAGAAATCTCCATGCACGAGTCGGACTCGCACTTGGCTGATTTTCTTTCTTTTTAAGAACATATTTTTCTAAATTTTTATGATGAATTTTTAGTTAAAATTATTAATTTTAATCTTTATAGATATTAAATGACACATCTGTTGTGTTAATGTTACGAAATGCCACGCAGCAGGATCGTTATTATATTTGTAAAATTGGCACGAAGGGCATTGGCATCACACATGTATCAGTTGGTAAGTATCTCTAGTTTGTTTTTGAAAATTTTCATAACTAAAAACCATAATTTATTATGTCATCCTGTAATTGTTCATGTCTTGTTGTTTATCCTTTCAACCCACTCATCTATCTACACACAAAACCAGTATCATATGACTATAAAATATATATATGTATATGTATGTATGCACATGCATACAGTGACTGCCCAAACTTATTTGACTTAAAATTTAAACTTTAAAAATTTAATTTATTCCATATTTACACTACGCAACTCTGTTGCCTTCAATTTAGATTTTAAGTGAGACAGACAGAAAAAGAAATACAAAATGTATATAAATATGTATGTATCTATTTTAACACTCTCACTTAAAATAAAAATTGCATGCAACAAAGTTGCGTAGTGTAAATATGGAATTAGCAAGATATTTATTTTTATTCAAAGAAAAATAGGTAATGGCAGTCACTATCTTCATAAATGAACATTACACCGTCTCGACTTACTGGAAAAAAAGTTCGCCGGACACCATCGAATATAAAGTATTTTCGTAAGGCAGTTTAGAAATTTGTTTTTGCCGAACGTAGGGTGTCCCCAAAATATATTTTTCGTTATATCTTCGGCATTTACAGTCGGATCTTAAAGTGTGATATATTGATGTTTTTGTATCGAGGAGGCCAATGATTTGCTTAAATAGTCATTGACCTTAAATATCCCGTTCTAGTATTTACCCACCAGATCTCAGTTCTTACACGCTAATATACCACCCTAATATCAGATAATTAAATCTCGCAAAAAAATCATTAAACTTACTAGGGAAGTATTGAGATATGATAGGTAAGTACTAGAAAAGGGTTTCTGATGACTATTGAAGAAAAAAATCCTCGAGACAAAAATACAGAAGGTATGACGAAAAATTTAAAAAGGCAATCCCTACGTTCGGCAAAAAATACACATTTTTTTAAAGTAGTTCTGCGGGAATTATCGAAATACTTCCATAGCAAAAGTTTAATGATTTTTTTGCGAGCTTTAATTGTCTGATATTACGGTGGTAAGAACTGACATCTGGTGGGTAAATAATATAACGGAATATTTGAGGTCAATTACTATTAAAGCAAAACATTGGTCTCCTCGAAACAAAAACATGGATATATCACTCATTAAGATGCGACTGTAAATGATGTCGAAGATATAAAGAAAAATGTATTTTGGCGACCCTAAGTTCGGCAAAAAAAAAAATTAATTTCGAAAGTGCCTTACAACAATACTTTATATTCATTCGGTGATGTACGGCGAACATTTTTTTGCGATACTACTCTTAATGTATATACATATGTATGTGTCTGTCTCTGTAGCTTTACTAACAAGGACTAAATGGTACATTAAAGATTTGTTTTAATTATTCTATTTAACTTTTAGGAACTCCACCCCTAGATATAACGGATTTCAAGTGTCGTGGCTATGATTATACATATATGGTGTGCAATTTTACCAAGCCAGATAATGTATTACTAACCCAATATAATTTAAGTTATACGGCACAATCACCGGTAAGTCTGCTTACATTTACGCGTCAAGCATACATTTATTATATCTATAGTTTATCATAGATATTCATACATATACACATATACATATGTATGTACATATGTATATACATATTTTTATAATTAATAATATTTGCACCTTAAGACTAAGAGGGCTTAACAATTTCAATTAGTACGTAAATAGTAGTTTTAGCGTTAAATAATATCTTTACTTACATTCTGTTTTGGTAGTTTGCTAATTCTCTGAATACACTCACAAATACCTAGTATATTTTCTATTGTCTGGTTAACAAAATAGTTGTTTGCCGAATGAATTTCCTTTTCAAAACTAATAATTCTTGCAAGAAATAATCAAAAATTAATAAGCATTCTTTTTTACCAATATATACATATACATACATACACATTTTTAAGTTTGCGTAGTATTTTAATGTTCCAATGTTCTATATTTTCTCTCACTCACCACTCTTTATCACTGTTTTTTTTGCATTCCCCATATCACACACAATTAGTTTCCTTAATAATAGAAAAATAAACTAATATAAAAATAGGGTGTACTCGTATTTCAAATTGTTTACATGTTTTTTTTATTATTTTACTTTTATGTGTGGGATTGAATGAATTAAATGAAATTATAGTGCATACATACTGTGTGCGTATCGTCAGCTGAAATGAATAATATTTATATACTTAACTAAAAGTTAGTACCAGGGTTGGCTGCCTACTGGGTAACCCAAAAAAACCCACACGATTTTTATTTGGGTATTTTTGTTTAAATGGATCCATTAAAACAAGAATAATTTTGAAGTTAATTTATTACAAAATTAAAGGAAATACAGTAGTTTTCCGGTTTAACGAATCTAATGGTTGTCAGACCTGTTCGCTAAAGCGAATTGTTCGTTATATGCAGTACTAAATTAAAAATTAATTGCGTCGCCTACTTTATTCATATCTATAAATATGTATCGTGTTTTTTATATATTATTAAAATTATAGAAATTCAAACTAAATATTTCTTTGACAATTTGTATAAGGAAAGGAAAAATTCATAAAAACAACGTAATACAAAAGTAATTTATTTAAAAAATTGGATAAACAGTCTGCTTATTGGAATGGATATCTTTTTTTAATGGCATCTTCTTGAAGCTCTCTCAAAAGCATTAAATTTGTGCTACTAACATTGTTTTGTTGAGCCCATTTAACACAAATTTCGAAGTGCTTAACGACATCTGCATCTTTTATTTTTGGCTCTAGAATTTCACTTTCATCAAACTCTTCATCATTTTCCTTTTGTTCATCGTTTTGTTTTATATTTGTTCGTTAAACCGAGTATAAAATAAAATTTTTATTCGTAATGTAAGGTAGTAGAAATATAAATTTGGGTGTTCGTTAAATTCGATGTTCATTAAATCGGAAAACTACTGTATTACAAAATTTAGAAAAATTAGTAACACGTACCATACATATGCATTTGCATGCACACATGGATTATTTTAATTTAATTTAAAAAAATATTTCATTTCTCTTGATGTTAATTTAAACTTTTGATTTGTTTTAACCCGAAGGTTTAATATAATATCTCTAGTTGTTCTAAAAAATATCTGGGAAAAGGTTCTCTGATGATCTGCATTAGCATCAGTGGAATGCTCATATGATCATGCTGTGTCCCTCAATAATCAATTGCAATTTGTTTTTAATTAAACTAATAATATTTTACTAAATATCTAAAATATTAATTTTTGGAAAAAGTGCGATTAAAAATTTGAAATACTAAAATTTTAGCAATTCCCATAAAAAGCACCAATGATATTTTTCTCTCTTTAATAAAGCAAATATTTTCAGCAGATGTATATTTTGATAGTGCTGAAAAGTATTATTGATTAAACATCCATACAAACACTGTAATGTTTGCCATTTTTCATTTTACGTGACGATATACTAAATACTCTATAAATACAATATGTATGTACTTTATTTCTATGAATATATGTACATACTCGTACATATCATGCATAAAAACAATTTCTTATTTCGCATCTGCAACTTTTTATATATTCTTTAAAATTAATGCCTGAAAAAAAAGCAATTCAATTGAAGAAATACATATGTATGTACATACTTACATACATATGTATGTATGCATGTGCTTCATGTTTATTTAAGCACATCTATTTCCACAGTTTTACATTCAATTGACGTCGATAAATTTTGGGAATTTCATTTCTTTTTGATTTCTGGAAAGCACTTTGTAAAATAAAAATTTTGGATATTTTCTTACTTTAACATTTCTTAATACATAATTCCAGTGTTATGCTCAACAAAAAAAGCATAAGTTAGCACAAACTTTACTTTATTATAATACCATTGTTAAACTCTGGACAACGACCTTTTAAATAATGGATGTCCCAGTAAGAATGCACTTTTTCATTTTAAAATAAATCACAAATTTTTAGAGATAGTTGTGATATATATTTTTTTTGGATTGTAAAGAAGTTATGTTCCGATTAAGTATGGAATAAAATATCCGTCAAATGGCCCCCACGGCTCTTTCCATAAAATTTTCCATGACTATTTCGGAGAGATGTGGCTGTATCTCATCGATGATTTCAGGTCAGGAATTGTTTCGCATAAACCGAAGATTTCACAAAACCCCAAAGAAAAAATCGCACGGCGTTACATCGCATGATCTTGGTGGCCACTTGACATCAGAGTTTCTTGAGATAATTTGTTCTGGAAATCGTTGCTGCAATAAATCTTTTGTTTCATGCGCGGTGCGGCATTTGGTGCAATCTTGATGAAACCACATGTCGCGCATTTCCATGCCGTCCAGTTCAGGCCATAACAACTCCGCTATCTTGTTTCTCAAGCGAATGCCTTTCACAGTCACTGCAATTTCGACCTTCAAAAGAAGTGAAACCCGATTACACAGAACAGCAATGTTTTCAAGATACCGACCGGTACGATGACGCATGACGATGTCTATGACCGACCCAGTTTTTTTGAAATTTTTTTACCACTCTTCGAATTGTTGACACATTAGGTGCACTTTCTCGACTGGAAATTCTTCGAAGTTCTAACTTTCCACAGTTTTGTAATAAGTTTTCACAATTCGAATTCGTTGTTCTTTCCTAAACCGGTACAAAAAATATGATTTTTTTTATTAATAAACTTTTAATTTTTATATTAATTAATAAGTTTAAGCTACAATTTTATTTGTTGGTGTGTTTATTATTCATATACATAAATATGTATATATGTTTTTAACTTCACTTTTTAGGAAAGGACAAAACTAAAGCACACATGCACATATTCTAGGCATTGATGATATTAAATTATTAATAATATCTTGTGATAGTGCTTCCCAGGTCCATTTGACAGCTTGAAAGAGATAAGTTTTATTTGTGCAACTATCCCAATTTATTATCATATTAAAAATTCCCAAAAGTTCTCAATAGGATTGAAATCGGGGGATTCGGCAGGCCAGTTAAGATCTACAATCCTACAATTCTTTTCACATTTTGGAGGTGTGCTTAGGATTGTTATCCTGTTGGAACCTCCATTAACGTGGCATTTCATAATCTGCATAGGCGTTGCCCTACGTTCTGTAGTATGCCAAGATACAGAGAACGATCCATAATTTCGTCAATGGTCCCCTTCCTTGACCAGAGAAACACCCTCAGCCCATGATACCACCAACACCATGTTTCACAGTTGCTTTAGGATTTAGTCTTTCTTTTTTCGGTCTGCGCACACACTTTATTCCATATGAAGTTTTTAAATTGTATTTAAATTCATCAGATAACAGGGAGCAAATTACGACATTCGATATCGAACGAAGTCTCATACAAAATTTTTTGTAACTTGAATGGAAATTTCGCTCGATATCGAATGCCGTAATATGCCCCCTGCACTGTTTTCCATTTTTGGACATTCCCGTTTATGTGGGTCTTGGCGAATGCAAGTTTAGATTTTCTGTTTTTGGGTGATGTGAAAGATTGTTGTGCTGGAAGTCGACTGAATAATCCAGCTTCTACAGCTCTTCTGCGGACTTTGTAGGATTTTTTTTTTGTATCGCTCTCTTGATCAATTAATCTTCATGACGTGATGTTTTACGAGGACGTCCTCCGCAATGTACTGGTGATAAGCGACCTGTCCGCAAAAACTAAGAAAATAAGCCGGGAAATCACTGATCGATTGATTGAATATATTTTGCTTATCTCTAGCCGTGATAGGCCAGACCTCCAATCCTCAATAATTTTATGTTTAAATTGATTTGCGCACTTGTTTCTGGCCATTGAAATTATTTAAAAATTAATTGTAGCAATTTTATTCTTATGCAGCACTTTTGAGTTTACCTGTTTTTCTAATACATAAAATGCGTTTGTGATGGGTATCGTTTAATTGCATTCCAAATGTACAGCAGCGTAACAAAATTTTAAAAATTTCTATAAGGGAGTGCCATTGTTTTGTCCGACTTGGTTTGTGGTTCTCTACTTTTCTTTTAATTTTAGAGAACCATTATTTATTTATCTAATAAATAATACTATTGGAAGCAAAACTTAAAAAAAATCTACTTAAATATTTTTTAATAAAAACAACATACATACATACTTATGTACTAGCTACCAAAGATGAAGACAGTTTATCAATGTAAGGAAGCTCAGATCCAGAGCACCTGGAGTAAAAATTAGTACTGAGCTTATTTAAATTATTTGCAACAAGTTCTATATTTGAAATATAATGAAGCCTAGATGTCGAAAAAACCACAGAAAGTTAAATATCAGTTTCAATAACTTGTTTTGTGCAACCTTAGGCTTGCCAATGTGACAGGTCCACATCGGGGCTGCATAAAAAATTACTGACCGGCAAATCAATTTTAATTAAAATTTTATTTCCTATACCAAGACTAGAACTTCTGTTAATAAAAGGATAGAGTATGCGATAGAGAATATTCACGTTGTTTATAATGTGTTGTATATGCTTTTTTAATTTAATTTTTGGGTCGACTCCGAAATATTTAAGTTTTTGTTCCCAATGAACTTCCCTGCTCATGAGCAATATGTTGCTCTGAAGAATATAGCAAGCTTTTCGCTTTTTAGTGAAATAAATTGCCTGAGTTTTGTCAGCATTTAATCTAATATTCTATTTATTAAAATATTGCGTCAACTTTTGTAGTGCCCGTTGTAATTTACAAATTATATTTCATGGCAGTATGTCCGAGCATAGGACCGCAGTAGGAACAACCTTCCAATTGAGGTGAGTCTGAGGTATAAAGGTTGTATAAGGTGGAAGATAGACAGGATCCTTATGGACATTTCGCATCCATGCCATAACATACAGAACACGATGATCCAATGTGAAATTTGAATGAACGCTCATTAAGAAAGCTATTGATTATTTGAATCAGAAAACTAGTGACGCGATTATTAAAACGAATTATTTTATAAATTAGCTCTTCATGCCAAACCGAATCAAAGGCTGTCTTGACGTCCAACAACAAAACCATTCCCGTCGACTTTTGTAGGTCAAAATTTTTGGTTACCATGTTTTTGATTTGCTATAGTGATTGCGGAATCCAAATTGGTGTTGAGGAAATATATTGTTGGATTCAATGAAACGCATTAATTGTTTTATTGATAATTTTCTGAAATTTTTTACTCATGGGCTCTAGAGGTTTATTCGGATTTCTTAATGGAATAATTGTTGCTGTTTTACAATCTTGCGGGAAGTATCCTTTTTTAGACAAGCATTGAAAGTATCAGCTAATGTTCGATAGGTTTTTTTAGGAAGATACTTTGGACATTTGTTGTCAATTCCGTCAACAACCGGAGCTTTTTTAGGTTTAAGATTTCCAATGACATGCTGCATTTGGGAATTGGTTATTAACATTTCACAGGAATATGATAAGTGCTTAGTCTAGTCTAAGGGGAGCCCCTTATACTAGTGGATATTGTACTAGAATAATAGTATGGAGATCGCAGGTCCGATTACTGTAAATGTTTCCATCACACAAAATTATGTTTTATTTAGTAAAAAAGCTATTCAAAAACAGAATTGGATGATTAATTTTGCGACATCTTGTTTGTAAAGTGTGTTTTTTTAGCAATTTTTTTTGCAACAGCTGTCTTTGGCAGCTCAGCTTTTTTCTTGTAATATGCTGTTGTTTAACATGCTCAGTTTGGTCTATAATTTTACCGTGAATCGACTTACAAACGAACAACGCTTGCATATTATTGAATTTTATGATCAAAATCTATGCTCGATTAAGAAAATGCATCGTGCATTTCTTCCATTTTTTGGTCAGTTTGGGCGACTTTCTGAGGCGGCTTTTCGGAATTTTGTGTCTAAATTTCGCACCAAATTTAATGTTGGACATGAAATCACAATCACACATACGTAGCGTGCGGTCAGAGGAAAATATCGCAGCTGTATCCGCTAGTGTTGTTGACGACCGTCAAGTATAGATTCGGCACCGTTTGTGCGATGCTTACAATTTTTTTTGCCCAAAATGGAAGAGCTGGGCTTGGCTGACATGTGGTTTCAACAAGACGCTGCCACATGCAGCGTGGAACAGTTTGTTTCACGTTTGGGGCTAGTCAGTTGGCCGCCTAAATCGAGAGCCTTAAGACTATTTTTTTGTAGGGCTATGTTAAAGATCATGTCTATAGGAACAAGCTAGCAACGTTTGACGCACTGGAAGCCAATATTGAAGAATTTATTCGTGAAATACCCCCCGAAATGTTGGAGAGAGTATGTCAAAATTGGACGCATTGTATGAGCCATTTGAGGAGTAGGCGTTCTATCGACTCAAATAAAGATTTCACACATTTCTCTAAATTTTATCGGTTTTTTTTAATCAAATACGAAAGCTCTTAAAAAACCATTTGAGGCGTAACCGCGGTCAACATTTACGGATCGATCTATCGACTCAAATAAAGATTTCACACATTTCTCTAAATTTTATCGGTTTTTTTTTAAATCAAATACGAAATCACCCTTTATATGGACTTATAACCATATCGAAAAATGAGAATCAAAAGTGCTCTGTATAAATATTTTTTATTTTGATTTTTGAAAAGAAACAAATATTTACTCTATAACGAACATGAATTTCATCTATAACGAACAAAACGCGCGGAGTTCCTTAATAACCGAACACCGCTGTATATACGTAGTTATTTGTCAACCCATTTAGTTAAGTAAAATATTCAGCAAAACACTAAATATAAGTTTTTAAGTATTTACTTAATAATTAACTTTGTTTTTAATTTCTTTGTTTTAAAATTATCATTAACTAATAAATATTTTTTTCTTTTTCACATTTTTTTGGGACTTTTGTGCATGTTTTAATCTTTACAATTATCTTACTCACGTAACAACAATTCTCAAATACTAACAATTTTAAAATAACAAATCTAACTCGGAACTTCTAAAATCTCAATATTTTCCTTTTGGTGGTAACCAACCAACTTTCTGACTGATGCTAAAAACGAATTTATCTATAACAATAATTGCAAATATTTTGCACTGCCTTGCAAATTTTAATTTTATTTTTAAATTTTAAAATTAAATAATTTGATGCAAAATAAAAACATAAAATAAAAATACTTCTGTGTTTGAAAATCATATATATTTTTTTTAAATTTCTTGTGTAATAAACAAATTAACAAAACTAACACATTTTTCTTAAAACAAAAATTAATTCTGCTTGTGGTGGCACGTGCAACTTTATTTTTCTATTTAATTTTAAATTCGTACAAAATCGCACGCTTACTCTTACACAATTAGTTTCGTACATTTATTTTGGACAAGAACGGCAAACGTCTTTACCGTACAATTTATTCACAGAATTACATACAATTATGTCATTTGGAGATTCAACAAAATCAAGGCATCTGTAATTTGACTATGGATAAAAATAACTATCGGCCAAACTATGAATTTTACAATTTCACACTAAAAGGACAGAATGAAGTCGGAATGAACGTTCAAAGCTTTTGGATAAATCACTATGAAAGCGGTAAGTAAAATGCTTTATTTTAAGTGGTTATAAGATGATTCGAATCAGAATTTATAGTGGAATCATTTCTGAATAAAAAAATAATAATGCAGCTTCTCTTTGTTTCTTTATCTGGAGTTTTAGTGATCTTTTTTTAGAAACGTTGTGGTTGAAGAAGTATTCCGCCCTGTTCTTTAAAAAGTGTAACTCTCAATTCGTGTCATTTCGAAAACCATGAACAGTTGGGGAGCATATCAACATCTGGTCTAAAGTAGAAGCGTATCAAGAAACCGGAGACACAAATCATTTAAAAATTTTGTTTTGCTTAAAAAAGCTTAAAAAAATTATTTTTTTTTCAGAAATCGTTATTTATATAGACATTCACAAAAAACAACTAATTTTTGTAGTTTAAACAGTTAACGTTGCTATTTTTTCTCTTTCTATGTTGAAAGATATTTTAACTAAAAAGAATTATAGATTTTCCGAAATATTGAAGTTCTAAAAATTTTTCTTTATAAATAATATAAGAGAAATAGTAGGAGGAAAGGGCTTAAAAAAGTGACGAAGAATCCAAAAAAGCCAGGAGCCTTATGAAGCAAGTCTCGTAAACTTGCCAAATTGCGCAAACGGCAATTTTAAGCATTTTTATGAAGACCCTATTGTTTTTTCTTTAATATTAATGACTGAAATGCGTAAGAATTTTCGTAGGAGACTTTTGTATATTTTAAGATTTAAAAAACTTTTTTCGTTTTGCCTTATTAAATACTTTCATTGTCACCCAAAGGGTGTAATTGTATAAAGGTTGCAAAGAAAATAAAATAGATATATATCGAATATAATAATTTGTTTGTTGGGATTTTTGAATAAGTTTCAAAGCCTACTGTGCTTATACTATTGTAATTTTTATAATTCTCATTGATTTTTTAAAAGTTTTTGTATAAGTAAAGAGGTTTGAAACATTTAAAGATTAGGTTTAAGGTCTACTGATGATTTGGCTTTAGCAGCAATGAAATGCATGTATATAGACTAGCTAAAAACCCTCAACAAACAAGTTTTTTTTAAACTTTGAAAATGTTATTATGAAATTTGCTAAAAATCAACTTTTTTAAAAATTTTAATTTTGACTGAATTATGGTTTTTAAACAAACATTTTTCAGAATATTAAAAATTGTGCTCTTAATTTAACAGCACATCGAAATAGCTAAAACTATAAGCGGAAACCCAACAATGTAGTACAGTTTTTTTAAGCTATTAGCTAGAAAAATTGATGTGCAAGAATTCTTTTTTCAGATCAAAAACATCAACTTGTCATACGTTTGAATTTTTAATAAGTTAGAGGTGAACTTCAGGTGGGTTATTATGTATCTTATGGTTCCGTCCCTTTAAAAGATATAAAGTCCAAATTCCAAACTTAAAATCAATAACACCTCTTAAAGTGACTTATAAATTTCATTAGAATCAAATCGACCGGATCTATTTAAATATTTCCAAAACCCCCAATGTGTTTCGTAGCTCCCAAACGGGTTGTCCAATTTCGATTTATTATTTTTCTTTGTTTGTTGGAAAGGCGATCGAGCATTCTTACTTGTGTTTGAAGAAAACCGATCCAACCGCTTGGAAGTTATCAATTGTTTTCTAATTGATGAATACATACCATTTCTGAGCGAGTTGAAATTAAGCATTCCTTTACTTCAATGGCACATATTAAATGAACACAGGGGCTCTAAAATTTTAATTTTAAGTTGGTTATACATTATTATTTCTAATGGCATTTTTATCATTTAATTTCAGTAATTCCGCCTAGACCTGAATATACATTTGAAAAGGTCACAAATAATACAGTGGTCATAAAATGGAATAATCCAAAATATAGTTTTTATACCGCCAAAGGTTTAGAATACGAGATACGCTTGAGACCCAAAGGATCACATTGGGTATATCTTTCGAATTATGAAATTCGAAGTAATCGATCTGAATACAAATTAATTGTACGAAATTTGCCATTCGCTTACTTTTGGTATGAAATCAGTGTACGTTTACGTGTTAAAAAATTGGCCCGTAATGATGATAGTTATTGGAGTGAGCCGTACATACAAAAATTTCAAACACTAGCCTGCCCACCAGACACCGCACCAATAACAGATGTTGGAAGTTTTTACATAGATTCGAGCGAAACCAAAGCGCGACTTTACTGGCGCCAGCTACCAAACTATAAAGAGAATGGTCCGGATTTTAAATATATAATTAAACAAGTTAAACGTGATGGTGTTGATGTGTAAGTCTTATTTTCCTCATAAAGTAAAAGTTGTTATAAATACTTTTTATTTCTAGTTCTTTGAAATCTTTAAACATTGATCGTACTTCGGCCACATTTCCCTGGCATAGACGTCATAATTATACTTTTGTTATTAAAAGTAGCAATGCCGAGGGAGAATCCCCTAATAATAGCACAATTTTTATACCAGCCTGGTCGAAGCACAATGAACGTTCATTTTCTCCGCAATGGATACGAAATGTTTATCATGCAACAAATCGCACCTCCACGCTCTCTTGGACATCACCTCACAACCAGAAACATTTAGTTGATTATACTGTATTTTGGTGTCAATCAAAGCACGCCATAGCAACGGAATGTGATGTAGGTTTTATTGATGCATAACCTTTGACCCAATCATAAAAATAATTATTTCAATATTATTTAGGATACGATACTCTTTCAACATGTAACGAAAGAGTCAACACTGTTTTATACCTCCCCACAAAAGCAGGATCATGTTCTCAATCTGGCCGTGTCAGCCAATTATAGAGACTTTAATACTGGCATGCACTGGACAATGTGTTCGGCGGATGTTACTAGTGAATTGGTCAAACTGGAGCCGGAAATAATAGATATTAAAAATCGTTCCATTACGCTGCAATGGAGTACAGATAGTGTATGTTCGTCTCTTGTTGAGGGCTATAGCCTTATATATTGTCAAATTTCACGCCAACCGCCAAATCAAGTGATCAAAGATGTTTCTGCCCATAGTTGTCTTAAAGAACTCACCAAGTTAACAATATCAAATACGGCAAAAAAATATACGTTGAAAAACTTGCAACCTTACTCATCCTACAAAATACAAATGAATATGTTTTCAAAACTGGCAACAGGAAACTATAGTGATGCCCAGATTATTAACACTTATGAAGACGGTAAGTTGACTCATTCATGCTCTTTTGTAATTAAAATAAAAATATATATTTTTTTTAGCTCCTTCAAAACCACACACCTTAAGAGCCTATAACGTTACAAGTAATTCGGTTGTTTTAACCTGGTGGCAACCAGAGTATCACAATGGCTTACTAAGAAAATATAGAATAGCGTAAGTATTTGTGACGTTTGCTGTAATATTCCATAAAATTAAACCTATATATTGTACTTTATTTAGATATAACAGTGAACACCACACGATAAATTGTTTAGCGGATGAGGAAAAATGCGCTCCAAAGCAAATGGAATTCAAACTAGAAAATCTTAGCAGTTACACAATCTATAAAATCTATATTATTGCATACACGACAGCACCATCTGATCACAGTAACGATATAACCATTAAAACACTTGTAGGAAGTAAGTATTGGCATAGGATTCATCAAAATTAAACTATAAACATATTTGTTTTCTTGTAGTTCCTTCTAATCCTCGCAACGTCAAGACGAAAGATAGTGCCCAAAATATTTTGCAGTGGTCTAGACCGGAAGTGCCATCCGGGCGTGTTGAATTCTATGAAGTCGCAATAACTTTATGGTACAAGGATCATGTGCAAAGACAACATATATCTGGTGTTATCGATTCCAATGAGTGCGAATTTCGTTTACCAGTTTGCATTGATGCGGATTATCGTTTTACTAAAGAAGTCCGCGCAGTAAATGTTGTGCAGAGGGACACAGAAATTGATCACTACTTATTTGCCACAAAAAACTTATCAAACCATGACATTAGAGAATATTTTATAGAAAACAAGGACTTGAGTTGCGTAAGTACTGCCTTAAGTGCCGAACAGCAATGGGACACCATCCGTAAATATCAAGATACTCAAATGTATGTTCAATATAAATCTGTGTGGGAAAAGGGCCCTGTAACAAATTGCTCCGATCCTAAACTAAGTCGTATTACGATGCTGGCTTTACTAATAGTGGTTTCATCATTGGGAGTCATGGCCGCCTTTTACGTGGCACGTAACAAATATCAAAAAATGGCAAATATATCTTGTGCACTTCCGCCCGGTCTAGAAGCTATGGCTTACCCTATAAAAGATAATGACGATGGGGGTAACGATTTTCGTCGTAGCAAAGATTCTTTTTATAATAATGAAAGCCGCCGGTTACTATCTTCGATAAGTCATGATTCTGGCTATGCCTGCCATAATGGCGATCATAACCAAGGCGGTCTCAATGGCATCGCATCGTGTTCGTTGGGTAAAAGTAGCGGTTATATTGGATCCAATCATTCCACAGAATATTGTACTCAAGACACACTTGTAGCAGCCGACAGCGTTAGTAACGAAAGTTGTGTTATTGATCATACTCCAGTAGTTGATGATGCATATATGGTTATGGAATTATTGAAACCTAATGACTTGTCAATATTTGCGTGTACAACGCAGTCGGGAAACAATGACAACGGCTATGTCCAACCGGCAATGCAAACATTTAGTCAAAAGAAAAACACCACGCCATCTACCTCGGCCTCAAAATTGCCTTCAACATTCATGCCAACAGAAAATGGGTATATAAAAGAAATAACATCACAACTTTTACCGTCTGATAATGGTTACATTAAACCTCATAAACTTTTTAATTGGCCCATAGAGAAAATGCCCCAGCAAACTGCGCATGCAACACAAGCTCATCATAATTTATCAGATTTCCCAATAAATAGTTCGGGTTATGTGGCGCCCCAATTGCTTCAGAAGGTTTGTACTATAGTAATAAATATTAAGGGGTTTCTAAAAGTTATTTTGATAATATAAATTACTTTACTAAGATCTAATTAACACATGCAGAAAATAACAATCACTCTTTTCGATTGCCGGTACACCATCTCATCAGTATTCAAGTGTTTATTTTACTCTATACTGGCAACCGCCCGCTCGAATCAATCAAATTTACGAATTTTAAATAAATAAATTTCTTAAGAAAGTTTCGACACGTCGGAATAATTGTCTGACTAAACATTATAAAGACTTCCGCCCTTTCTAATATTTTTATCCGAATACGGCAACGCCTAAAGATAGAATTATGTGTTTAGCGATCTATAGGCCATTATTATAACAAGGTACGATTTTATCGGACGGATAAACAGTTTTTCATTAATTTTTAATTTGATCTAAAAAGACACTATATGTTGAAGGCAATTTCACCTACCTGAAGCTTTTTTCGCGAGTTTTAGCCATTTCAAACCATATTTTCTGCTCACTGAATTCTAATTTATTTTTTCAAATGACTTGATGCCAAACAAATAGTAAACTAGATTCACATCTGCCTTGATAGTAAACTAAACGCAAAATGAGAAACAAAATTTGTTTTGTTTTGATAGTATGTGTTCGTATCTTCTTTTTTATAGATTTGCCATCTTTTGAAATTGTTTTAATTGGTTGCTTTTAATAATTACTTTTAATTTGGCTTTATAAATTATTGCCAGTGTTGCCTGTATTAATTTTATATTTAACAAACTAAGAAATTGTTCCTTTATAGACCACACTGCTACGAATTAAGGAATAAGAATTCCATCTTATTTGAATAAAATCAAATGCATATTTAACCTGCATAGCTAAGAGGAAATTAATTACTTTAAAGTCATAAAAGACTCGCCACTCATGCTCTTCATATTTAACCTCATCCAATATACATTTTATCGAATCTTAATTTTCATTCATATTTGTGATACATAGTCTGTCAAACTCCATATAGAAGAAAATAAAAAAAATTTTATGTTTGACTGTCTGACGATTTTAAGTTTTTGCTGTAGAGATGCATAGAACGTGTTTACATTAGGGATGATGTATCTGCGACACGTCGCTTGCGACTAGAGTTTTTGTCGGGAAAAGTATTGAGAAACCTGCCGTGTAGCAAAAGTCGCATGTAAAGCGGCAATCTTGCCTCTTCGGTTTTGCATATTTCTTTCTCTCGAATTTTTGTTTTGTTATGTATGAGGTAGTGTTGCCAGTGACACCAATTTTTACTTGTATTCTTCAATAATTTCTTCCTTGGTTAAATATAAAAAAACCAAGACCAAAAACAAGGTGTCTACCAACGTATCTATCTTCCATGCTATTAATGGGAAAACATGTTTTTTTAGATCTCTTTTACGGCCTTAATACTGAACCGATTTTAGAAATTAGATGTTTTTAATCGGGTGTTTACATAGATGTGCATAATCTTAATTTTATTTAAATCGGTTCGATATTTAGGAAGCTATAAGCGATTAAAATTGCTACTAACACATGCACATGCATGATGTATCAGCTTCAATTTGAAAAATAAACAAAGTGTGCATTTACTTTTGCAATTTTTGTTTATTTAGAATATTTTTTGTTTTTGTATTTTATAGTATGTATTTATGTAAATGTTTAATATTAATTTATAGAATGCGGTTAATTGAGTCGACCGCTGGATACACTAGTATTAATTTTAATGGTACATTCACCTCGACCACTGATCTCTCCTCAATTGTAAAATTTTACTCACTATTGAAGAAAAAGATTGTATGTTCCTGTGAAAAATTTTTCAACAAGTGAAAAAGTAAAATAAAAGAAAAGTGGACAAATTATTTCAATAATTTAATTGGTGTTTTATAGCCTTTTTAAAGTTGAGCAGATCTTTCATATTATATCATCTTGCCAAAATGTTAATATCCTCCCATTACAATTGTACAGGATTGACTGCTTAACATCTTTCAAAATCTTCAAAAGATGTTAATTTCTCATTTTGTTCCACCAAAATTCTTACCATTATCTTAGTGCTATCACTAGAAAAATTACATTTGATTAGAAAATATTCCAAATGTCAAAGCAAAAAAAAAAAGATACAATGGACGTGACAAAGTAATGTACATAAATAAATTTAATTTAAATTATTAAAAAAAGCAATTTTATGGTGAAAATTCTGGCTTTTGATCTGCAAGAGGAATAATTTATGCAATTAATGCAGAATTTTTAAATTCCAAAATTATTGATTTTTTTACACACAATAAAAATAATGTTATGAAAGATGTTCGCATTTTCAATATCTTCCAAGCATTCGTCTAAGTTGTGCTCAAATGTAAAAAAACTATTGATTGACGATTGAGGAGAAATAGTAGAAACAAATTGCCTGATGTTTCCGCTGTTGTAGAAAAGAGTAATACATTGATTAAATATATACTAAGGTGTATACTAAATTATATATTAAATAACACATTCTTATCCACTACATATAGAATTACTTAATCAATTTCCTCAATTTCCTTCTTTTAGACATTTCTTCACTTTTTCCGTGCTCACTTTATTTTATTATTTTTACTAATTTGTTGTTTATTTACTGTTGACAGGTCTGGGCAGTATTTGAAATATATGGCGTGCAAGTATTTTGTATTTTAAATACAGCAAACCATGTATTTTGCACAACTATGACCTCTGAGTATTCTATTTAAATCAAATATATAATTATAAATTTATTAAAGCAAATATTTATTATTATTACGTTTAATTTTAGCCCCTCATGCAATCTTCGGGTGGCTACACTTCCCTAGAGGCTTTGGGAAAATCTCTGAAACCAAAAGAATCAACAACGTCACAAACATTTATTAATCCCGATGATGACAGTGGCGGTGGACGCCTGTGTACAAACTTACCACCTATATCGGGTTATGTAACGCAAAAAGAATTATCGGCCTTCGGCCAACAACAAAAGTTAAATTAAATTCCTATAAGTTAATTTGTACAAAATGAGATTCTAGAACGAGGAAAAAAGTTATTACTTTATTACTACTTACATATATAAAACAAAGTTACTAAAACAAACAAAAGATACCATTGGAAATCCCTGTACAATCTAATCATTGATAAGACTTTATAACACATTTGCATGTTTTTATTTTATGCCTTTCAGATAACTGCAATTTTACAACAATATTCACCTTTCAATGTTTATAATAAAAAAAACCCAATTCACGTAGCACACAAATGTTGTATGATAAATATTTCTATAAGTATTATTTATTTTGATTGTATGTATAACAATAATCGAGAGAAAAGTGCCTTCTTATCCATACATACTTTTACAAGTACTTAGTATACAAACTGATAGAAATGTTTTAATTTTATTCTTGACGCTATTCAACTAGATTTCAGGCTGCTAAACGCACTTATTCATATTCGTATCAACCATATCGCTAACATTTGTGTGGTATTTTATAATAAATTTTACTTTATTTTATTAGTTATAAGTTTGTTAATATTGTTGTGCGTTCATCACAGTAACTACTTTTTATTATTATTATATAATTTTAAGTTTAAAATACTATTATGAAATGAACTTGAGTAAACGAGTTCGATAAATGAATATGTACATATTTATATGTAGGTAATCAAATTGTATTACTGAAGGTCCTGATTCACTATCATACACAGGGAAAATGTAACAGAAACATATTTTAGAAAAATTCATGTTATTTTTCGTTTCTAACAATTAATTTACATGAATACTGATTAAATATGCTGAACATCTGTCTAATTAATAAATTAAGCATACATTGTTGTTTAAATTATCAACTGGTCTAAGAAATACAACTCTGTTCCGTAACTATTTGCCAACGTCATATTAACGCAACAACAAAAATAAGCTCTTGTCCACTCGCTATTGAAAACAGTTGACTGTTAATAGTAGTGAATAGTTGCCGACAGCGAGTAGGCAATATCTTATTTTTTGGCATTATCTTGATGTGATGTTGACAAATAGTTACGGAATAAGGTTGAATTTGTGAAAATTTTCATAAAATTAACGAATCGGACAAGCATGTGAAAAATTCTGTCACACGTACTCAATTTTAATGCACACTATCACGCTTTGAGCGCACTCAATTTTTTTTACAGATCTAACTATTAAAACAGATAGTGGATCACGGCCTTAAGAGGTTTGCAACTTTGCTTCTTTTAAATTTGAGGTTTTATTAAAAAATACATATACGGAAAGTGGTCGGCCTTGTAGGCAATCCCTAAACGTTAATTTCAAGATCAAAGTAACTAAATAAAACAGTTTTACGAAAAATTTTGCAGGTACATGCATATATATCTCGAACCATTTAAATAATTTAGATCAAATTGACGCAGTTTTCTAAGTAAGAAAATGACCGAATATTACAAAACAATTTCACAATTTTTTTAGTAATTAAAAACAAAAATTAAATAAATTTTTGATATCGATATTTTCTGAACGAAAAAATAGACATGTTGTTTATGTTAAAGCATTCGATATCGATCGCAATTTTCATTCAAGTTCTTTTGAAAGCTCGTTCGATATCGAATGCCGTAATTTGGCCCCGTTAGATTTAGGATTCGATTGTTATAAAAATATAATTTTTCGTTTGAAAAATATTACAATCTACCATTCCGCATCGGTTCATATTTACACGAAATATAGTATGGGTATTATGGATGGCAACACAACTTCAGTTGAGTTTCCAGTTGCGGAAAACGATATTACGGATGATGACAAATGGGAACTGAAAGTTGCCAATTTTAGCTGCTATTTATTTAGTGCCTTTCTGGCAACCTTTTTGCCCTTTGGTTGCATCAGTAATTTTTATACTGCTTAATTCATGCTTTTAAGGACATACTACGAATCATTTGCATTGCAGTAATGTATGTATATACAAACATACCATTCGACGAGCTTCAGCCTGAAGCGAAAATTTCGATAAAAAAAATCAAAACGTGAATAATGTTATAGACACAGATTGGTTGTTATTGAGGTGTGCTCACATTTATTACATGGCATCCATGATCTATTAGTTTTGACCACTATTTATCAATAGAGACCCCTATAAGAAAACGACGGAAGCAAAGTTGTGCCCCTTATATTAGGAAAAATAAACTTATATTAGGTATTTTTGTAATTATTTTTTAAAACTAATTTTACATTAATTGTATTGTATTGTTAATTTAAAACAATTGATTTAAAAACATGCAAAAATGCACACACATGTGAATATTTTGTGGCCTTAATACGACGAAAGATGCTTTTTCTTTTGTGCGTATATTAATAAAAAAAAAACAAAGCTTGCAAGTATTTAATAATTTTTGTAATAAAAATATGAGTGACAATTTTTAAAGCTTTTTATCATATATAAAATTATAACGTACTTAATAAAATGATTAATTCTTGTATATTACGAGTGTATTTAATAAACAAAAATAACATTTTATCTACAAATTGACTAAACTTTATTGTTTTAATACTTATGTAGTACTAGTCCTTTGCCTCAAAATTCTTGTTTCATGTCAATGTAGATTTCAAAATATGTATGATTTTAATATCTCAAACAGTTTGCATATGATACAGTTTTGTGTTTCTCCTGCAAACTTATGAAAAGTTATGTTACGTTATTTTGATTTTTATATGACGATATTTTTATATGACGATATACACATACTAAGTGGTTACGCCTTTTTCGTCAAATACTTGTGATGACTCATCTCATCTTAAGATTTTGCTAGTTGCAAACTTAATTGGCTATAGTTTAAAATAAAATATGATAACTAGATTTTATTTTTTAAATTCAATTCTGCTGAAACATCAGCAAATAGGCATAAATGCATACTTATGCATATACATAGTGCATACATACTATGTACATATGAATGTATGTACAAATGTAAATTTATATGAAGGAACAATTAGTTTATGTTTAGTTGTATATTATTATTATTATTATTTAGGTTAATCTATTCCGTGTGAATTGTTATTTTTAATTTCCCATTTGGCATTAAACAAATAATTTGTGTATCAACACATCCGCCTGAAACTCGTATACTAAACACACACACCACCAAACATTTACTTTTACCCAGTAAACATACAGGTATGATCTCAAATTAAGATTGATAGGATAACAAACTCTATCTGAAATGATAAACGTTTGAAGACTATTTGAAGTTAATTTGTGACATACATACAAACATTATTCTCAAATAGAGTAATGGCTTGATTCTCAAACTTATTTTCAGATGTTGATCTCATGTGGATTGTACAATAAAATTTATATGAATGAAGTTAATTTATTTCACTGTAATTTATATGTATTTCTCCTTCATTTAAGTGGCAAAACTTTAAATTAATTTAATTCCGATATCCCAAGCGGGACCTGATATAATATATATATATATATATTTGAAAAATGAACTGAGAACCTACAGAATACTAGTCAGAACTGCTAACTCTCTGCCACACAAACTACGGCATTATTTTTTTATTTTTTACCCTTCACCAAAAAATTTGGAGAGGGGATATATAGGTTTGTCATTCCGTATGTAATTTCTTCATTATTCATTTAAGACCCCATAAAGTATATATATTCTGGATCCTTATAGATAGAGAAGTCGAATGAGCGATGTCCGTCTGCTACATTTTGGTGTAGTTAGAATTAAGGCCAAAACACAACATATAGAAATAAATTTTATACCATTCTCTTGGAATTTTTCATAAATTTGTTCGGTTTGAAAATAAATAAAAATTCCGTCCAATAATTAATGAGATATAGCCAAAAGACTTTTTTTTATATTTCCTATTCTGTTGTTTTTTATGGCCCCAACTGTCCTACGGTCAATTTTATGAAGCAGATCTCTTGTATGGAGTTCTACGAAGGTTTAGACTGAAAATAATTGAAGTCGGTCCATTAACGACTAAAATATGAGCAAAAAAATGGCTTTCGAAATAATTATACTTTTAAAAATTTTTGGAAAAAGTTTCGTGGGGTTTAAATCCAACAACCTACTGGCTGGTAGTCACAACCGTTTCTTGTACACCACAGAGCAGTTGTATTTTTCATGGTAGTTTACGCGTTTAAGAACATAATATATTTTATTTATTATAAAATACTAAAATTTCAAATTCTTGATGGAAATTGGTGTGGTTGTTGTAAATTGGACCTTTTTGTCACACATATGTATATCACATACATACACACATACTGAAATGCGTTCATGAGCACATGTACACATTGTCTGTATACATGTGCATATTTAAACAGTCGTAAAGTAAAGATTTGTTGTTTTTTTTGTTTCTTTAAACTTATTTTTGTACGTTTATTAGTATAATATTATGCATGCATATTACAGTATTTTTGATCGCTTACATTTTCTTTTCGTATATAAATAACCATAATTATTCTTTATATTATTTATATTAAATAAATGTAATGGATCGTCAAGACACTATGTACGAGTAAATATACAAAATCAATGAAATTGAATTTTAGTTTTGTTTTGAAAATGTATTAATATTTCATTTTTTATGACTATTTGTGATTTCAGAAGAAAGGCGAAATTGCTGCTTATATCCTGTTTTATACTTGTGTAATTTTAATTATTTTCTATATTCAGGTGCGGAGCGTACCTGCAGTATATCAGAACCCGGTATTATTATTGTATTTGTACAATGTGATAAAAAATCTTTTGACAATTAAAATGTTGTTTGGATACTTAGTAACACATAACAAAGCAGAAAAATCTCTTCCCGGCTAGAATTTGATAAGAAATGTGTCTTTCCTTCTGTAACATCAGTGAATTAATCTTCAAAAGCACTTCAATTAATTTGATATCAAGCTCCAAAATGTAATTAGCAAAGAAACTAAAAAATTGAAAACCCCGCGAAAATAGCGCATATTCTAAAAATTGCAACTGCAATATTGGAAATTATTCCCAAAATTTATTTAAAAAAAATCATATAATTGGCAATCGGCAGAAAAAACCTTGAAAAAATCTCTAAAATGCCAAAAATTCTTAAAAATATGGGAACATCAGGAAAATTGTATGATTCAATATTGATTAAAAAACAAAAAATTATATAGTAAAAAAACTTAAAAAATATCATTTCCATTGTGCAAATTAAACTTTTATTAAAAATTATTTTGTAGGAATAAATATATGCATTTGTATTTTGAATAAAAGTATTGCAAATACCTACTTTCCACAAACTTATATTTAGCTTCTAGATTGCATTATCCAATTGAATAATTTAATGTGGGTTTAAAATGTATTCTAAGAATAGTTCGCAATTCATCAAATATTTTTCAAACAATCAGTTCCTATCGTACATATCACACATATGAACTTTGGATTTTTAGATCGGAATGTTTGGGGAAATTTTCCAAAAATAGTATATGCATACATATTTGTATTTAAGTTTTTTTTGCATATTTTCGTATTTAAGATCTTACGAGATAAAAAATTGATTTCTTCATATTCATATAAAATAAACTGGTCTTACATTCATTAAAAACACCTAAAAAATCATAGTTTTGCGGAATATTGCATTGTCGATAGCACGCACTACGGAATTGGACGCGGATTAATGGTAAAATATTAGGAAAATAAGCCGAATTATGGGTTGGATTTGAGAGCAAAAAGCTTTCTGTTTGCGATTTTATCGTACTTTTTCATATTTAGTTCTGTGTCTTACACAGTAAACGCAGAAGAAGATTTAAATAAAAAATGTTTTTAATTAAATCCATCTGTTTTCTTAGCAGGCTGAATATGAATTACCGAATTCGTATTTTTAAATCAATTGTGGTTGAAATACCATTGTGTTTCTATATCAGAAATATACAGGTTATATTGAATCAAAACCTTTATCGTCTGGTCCAACCGCAATACAGATAAGTAAATGGAAAAGTTAACAAAATTTTAAAAAGACAACTATCAGAATACCACTAGTTTACATATTACGTACATCATACGAGTTTCAAAGAAAAAATTAAATTAAAATAATGAATTAAAATATGTTGTTATATTTTATAATTTAATATTTTTTCTTACACCGTCAAGTTATTTTTATTTTTGTTATTAATATTATATTATATCAAATAAAAACGTCGTCAACTTAATAAATTCATTATATAATTATTTTATCACTGTGCAAAAACCTATCTGATAACATATTGGATATTTTTGAAAAATAAACCTTTTATCGTTCATAAAATTGGAAAAAACGCAAAAATTAAAAAAAATATTATAAATGAGATTGTGCCCTGGTTTTTTAATAAATTGTGGAACAAACTTTTTCAAATAAAAAGTAAAAGTAATAAAAACAACTAAAATGTATCGAAAATTCTAAAAAAATAGCATTGTGTTGTTCAGGATTCGAAACCGTGCCACCGGGTAAGAAGGTACGGTTTCAAATCCTGACCAACCATTTATTAATTTTTGTTTTAATTTTTGATACATTTTAGTTATTTTTATTACTTTTACTTTTTATTTGAAAAAGTCCGTTTTTTAAAGAATTTTTGATAGCTTTAAATTATTTTAAATCTGAAGATAATATTGGAACATTTTAATCATTAGACTGACAGATTTATGTAATAGTTGGCGATTTTTTAAATAAATTTTGGGAGAATTTCTTCATTATTAAATCTTTTCTTACGTTTCAAGTCATTTCTTTGTTTAGTCGAAGACCACTGGCTTTTTGATAAAGACGTTGAAACAATTCTTGGATGTGTGAAAAAATATATAAGTGCTAATAAGGATATTTTTATAATGAACCCCAGGCAAGAAAGTGTTACAAATTTGTTACGAAATTCATAATTTAATTAATTAATTTAATAATAATTCATAAACGCAGTTTGCAAAGCAACACGAGAATGCCTTGTAAACTCATGCTTCCAGTGTTGCTTTGGAAGCTGTGTTTATGAAATCGGCCTATACTATGAAATAGAGATTAGAACCAATAATGCGTGATCGTGATTAATTTTTTGTTTCCATCACGTGGGGGTGCGTCCGTTCGACGGTGAGTGGCAATTTTTTTTGCTTTAATGTAATTTTTTCTATTTAAATTATTTTTTTAATTTTTTTTTCGTATTTCGTGGGCGCGAATTTTCGTGATTGTGACTTCTTTCGTCACTCCATACTATGGTGAAGGGTATATAAGATTCGGCACAGCCGAATATAGCTCTCTTACTTGTTAGTATTACTTCTAATTTTTATTTGGGACTTTAAAAAATGATAAGTTGAATTAAGGTTTGAGAATTAGTTGAGATTAACACCTGATATCAAACTGAACATTTATTCTCAATGGAACATCAAATTAAGAGCAAAAGCGTTTGAGGTTAACCTTTGACATCAAATGATAAAATCAACATATTTCAAGCATTTGATTTTGTGTTTGTTGGGTAAGTACATATTGTGTTGTGTGTAGTAATTGTTGAAAAAATATATGTATGTATGGCAGACATGAATTAAATTGATTTTTGATCTTATTAGCTTGGTATCGTCAAGGGTTGGGAGACTAAAGTAATTAAGGAAACTTGGGACTAGAATGAAAATGACAAGGTTGCATTTTATCCAAAATCATATGTGTACAATGAATGCATGTATGTATGTGTAAGTAAGTAGGTAAGTAGTACTTACTTACTTACTAAGTACCTATGCATGTATGAATATGTGTTTTAATGTACGATTCATTGATTCGTATTTATTAAAAAAAAGTAAAAAAAACAATAGACTTTTCAACTATTGCTTTGATTTATATGAATCTTGCGTTCTCAAAAGAAACAAGGCTCTCAGAATACCGTCCGACATGGCGTAGGGATAACGATACAGGATGCTAAAGCTGTTATTTATTTCTCCGTATATATAACTATTGAAGTCTTATCGGTTTTAAAGACCTTTAAATGTTTGAATTGTGCTTAATGTGTATTGAGTGAGTTTTTTATTTCTGTTATTTTTTTCTAATTCTAATAATCTCGACTTATATTTACTAAATCCTGGCAACACCGCTACCTAAAGTCCTCAGTATCAGTGTTGTCATATATTTTTGTTGGAAATCTTAAAATTTCTAAATAAAAAACCTATTTTTCGGCCTAAAATCTTTTTTCTTACAAATCAGTAAAAAGAAGTATATATGTGTATTTTTTAGTTTTATTTTATTAATAAAACATACATACATGTATGTATGTACATTTGCATGTGCATTATAAAAAATATTAGTCGTACATTATTTTTATTAAATTTTAAATTCATTTATTTGAATGAAACGAAGTTTGTACAATTGCTATTATTTTTTCTTTGTAAAAAGTCTTTAGTTCACAGAATGCACATAATGTTGAAATTTTTAATTTATTTTTTATTTTACTTTTATTTAAATTAATTTGCGAAAATATTCGCTCTACTTTAGCTGTGGATATAGCCTTTCAACAGATTAATTTTCGAAAAGTCAAAGTGAAAAAGTTCGAGCCACTCTTTATCTGTTTTTTTTTTTAATATTTTGTATATTAATTACATTTGGCAGAGAGCCATATAAATATATATTTGTTTTTTTTATATTATTTACATTGACAGGTGCTAAGGCCTCCACACATTTAAGGAAAAGGTTATGGAAATCAAACCTTTTTAAAATTCCATATAAAATTTTAAACAGTGTTCTCTGAATTCAATTTCGTTGTCAGCATTGGGGGAAACATTATCTTAAGTAAAGTTTGAACAGTTTTTTAAAATAAACGAAAAATAGCGAAGTTTAAAAAAATAAAAATATTATTTTAAACAAATATTTTAGTGTATACAAATTTTCAAAAAACTTTTATTTGAGAAGAAAAACTTAAAAACTTTTAGCATCTCAAAAAAATTGTAAAAAGATAAATCTTACAATATGACAACGCTGCTAATGATGCATACATAAGCTTTGATACGAAGCATTTTTTCAAAGAAAGTAAAAACAATATTACATATGAGAAGTATATGAGCAAACGCAACATTCAGGAAAGCGCTAGAAACAGCAGCGAAAATCTACAAGATCGTTCGAGAGATCTATTCGACAGATATTGTTTGCAACTGTGCACACTGGGCTGGATCACCAAATTTTTGGCATAAAGTCTAAAAATAGAGTTACATAAACCAATCCGACCACGCCTTCCTCCCATGTGTTAGAGGTGTAGGTTCCTGCGAAAACATTTTTTTTTAATACCACTAGATCCGCTCGGAGTGACCAAGCAATTCTTCAACACAAATGCTGTATCCTTTTCATTTGATTTCCTAGCTGAAACTATTGCTGCATGCATAAGAAGGCTTGTGTCGTTTTCTTGGGTATCTGCCAGTTCGGTTGCTAACTTTCTTTTAAGGTGTGGTCCTGCTGCCTCATATGTTAGAGGTGGACGTCCCATTTTATTATGATCGGGTGCCACATCCTTTTTGCTGTCCAGATCCAATCTAAATCCACAAATTTATGGAAAACGGGCAAAATTGGGCAAAAACTGTTAATAACACGTTATAATGTACACTTTCAAGTATATTTAGCATAATTAAATTTTGGTCAAAATTGGACGAAGGTTAGTTTTTACTCCACTACACTCTGGACTATAAACTGGTGTTTTGGTTAATTTTTTCTCTTTCTTAGGACTTCACAAAAAACAATTCACAAAAACATTTAAGAAATAAAAAGCAATTGCTATTAGTTTTTAATAATATACATACATTTATCTTTATTTTCCATATTTATCCAATTTGTTTTTGTTTACCGGCAGTCGCTTTCGGTTATTATAAAGCTGAGCTAACTTTTTCTGCTTTTTTGTGAAAACCAACAGCTGACGTATAGTTTGGACTTTGTACCCCTTGTAAAAGTTCAGGGTTACCAGCAAATAACTTTTATTTACTGAAATTTTGTACCTAGGGTATGCACTTTAATAAAATATAGTTAAAATGAACAAATATTTCCATGAAAATTTCGACTTTATGCCAAAAATTTTGCTATCCAGTCCAGAGGCTGTGGATGATGGTGCGGTTTCACCGTTTTGGTTGACGGCTTTGAATTGTTTGGTTGATTCACCATCCACATTATAAATTTGTTACTGCCATCTACATGTCGCTTGTAACTCAAATACATTCTCATACTACCTAAGACAACAATAACCCAGAGGGAAAACTGGTCATTGATTACTTACATATGTAATGGAAGATATAATGTATTATTTTCCAAAGCAAAACAATCCTTTGGAAACGAGAAGGTAATTTGATCACACACAAAAATTACACATTGCTTACCACGTATATTACCACTTCTTACGAAGAAGGAATGTATTGTTTTTGCTTGTTCATTGCGAATTCATTACTTTCCTAGGACATGTTCTGTGTTAACAATAATGAATTCTGGAATGAAAAATGATAATGCTGTACATTACTCTTTCGTTTACTATTCATTACCTTTTCCCGCTGGGAAATTGGCTGAATAACAATAACTTATTGTCATGGTAAGGATTTTTCTACTACGTTTGAAAACCTTAAACAGACAACTGGTATAAAAGCCGATACTGCAAGTCTTGTGTAAGCTACGGGATCGTGAATGAACTTCGTGCATTTAGATGAGTTAGATGAAAAAGCTTTTGAAGTGTTAACGTTGGTTGATAAGCAAATTGCTTTGTGTTTTCTATTAAACATTGGTATTAAAGGAAATAAAACATCATTAACTTAAATCAATTTCCGTTGTTTTTATTTTATTTTTGACTAATTAAAAGAATTCAAACAAGTAAACGTTATCGAAAAGGTCGAAACGTAATAATCAGGCCTGTTCTGAAATCACGGTGATTTCAAACCACCTGATTTCCAATAAGAAATTCTTTTTATTGCTGTTTTTATTACTGTTTTTGCGTTTTTGGTGTTCACAATGGAATATTCGAGCTTCGAATTTCATGAATCTTGCGATTTACAAAGCACTAAAATAAAATCTCGTGATTTACAGAACAGGTCTGTATATTTAAAAATTCAAGACGACTTTTTGGGCAACATACTAATATAACAAATTAACTTATCACGTTCCCATGGAAACACTTGCACGTCCTCGTGGCTTCACTCATGGGGAACATGCTAAAGGAATGGGTATCCTTTACAACGAGTACTGCTTCAGCTGTCAGGAGGAGGAGGAATAGGAGAATCAACGCCTTCGCTTCCAAGGCATAATATGCTTCAGTACCTTTCATCATTGTTAGCCGTGTTTGGTTTTCGCACTCACTCTCCCCCTTGGCGTAGTATATAAGACCCCTCCTGCACGGAATTCTTCTGTTTCTTCCTTCAACTGTAATCTCTCTTCAACTTCATCTCCGATTCGCCTTGCACAGGGCTGCCAGTAATATTTTCAGAAAAATCGATAAATTTTGTAAATAAAATCGTCAAAATCGGCAGTATTTAAAAAAAGTCGTCCAAAAATCGTCACTCAAAAATCTTCTACTTTATACAACAATCTGCAAAGTCATTAAGTTATTTACAAATTCACATAAATTTGAAAAAACAGTTTGGTAGATTAATTGACTTTCCTCTTTTCCAAAATATATCTACATTTAATGCGCTGTCTCCAAAATCCAAAAATCGTAGTTCTCTTATTTCATGCTCAATATCTTGATACTTTTCATTGGAGACTAGATTAGGAAATCCATTTAATAAAGAAAGAATTTAGGAGTTTTTTTTCAAAATCTCAGATGGTGTAATTAAATTTAAATATTTTATAATTTTGTTATGAAAATTAAATCCTTTTTTATTTGTTAACACAATTAGCAATAAATTGATTGAAAGTTGCAACATCAATTGTATATTGTCTTAACATTTCTTTTACATATACACCACTATAAAATTCTTCTTTTTTAAAAAATTATGGAAATTAATTTGATTTAGAGGCGCATTTTTTATATAATCATCTACTCAAAAATTTATTAAATCATTTTCAAAAAGTTTCGTCGTTTCATAGTGCATGTTGTGAATTTGAATTCCTTTAATTTTGCTTAGATTATTCATCAAATGAAGTACATATTTTAAAAAACAAAAGTAAAGCTCGTTAATGTCATTAAAATTTTTAAATATTTCTTTAGCAGTATCAATATCATCGATATTGGCCGCAAAACAAAAATATATTCTTAGAGCTTGATATTTTGTCATATGTAGAGGTAATGTTGAGCAAAAAGTCAAACGTCATTTTGTGAAATTCGCTGTATCACCAGCAAGCCTGTCAACCTAACCTAAAATAAGCTTTGGTGATAAAGTAATAAGGGGACTACGATACCCCTTTTGAAATAATAACTTGCAAATTGTAATATAAGGCCAAGCTTCTGCTAAAAGTACTGAGATCAAAATGATTACCAAGTTCTTGATAGGTACGATAGCATCACATTTCTTAACAACAAAGTAATTACTTTGTTGAAAGTGGGATTGGAAATTAATCCATATAAGAAAATGTATGATGTCGATGTCTAGGCCCTAACCTGTGGTCAAAATTACCATTTTGGTTTGTAGTTAACGTTCTGGAAAATATTAATGAGAATCGCATTAAATCATCAATATTTGAACAACGAGAGATGTATCTTTATTTCTTTATTCTGTAATTATTTCACATTGCATATTTTCGAATGATATTTTTGTCTATGATTTTTGGTTCGAGATTTTTTGTCAAAAATTAATTTGTTTGTCCTTGAAGATCTTGATATTAATAGTTCTGTAGGGCCGGGTAAAATGTCTTTGGGTGTTGTCCTATATTGAAGCAACGGTACTTATGGATCTGAATGAATCTCTTGCAATGTCAGCAACTTTTTAATTGTCTGAACAGAACGTGGCGGAACGTTATATACTGGTTTGTTGTGATCAATTTCCCAACTTCTACAAAATCTCTATATTCTTTCGAATCAAATGGAAGTCCATTCTCAGTAAGCAAAGTATAAGGAATACCATGTCTAAGAGAAACAGGTTTTAGCTTTTATATGATTAAATTAAGATAAACGTTGATTCAATTAAGATATTAATTGAACAAAATTATTGTACAAAGAGTTAATTGGAAAAATTTTACAATATTTTTTTCTGTGAACTACACATATTGCTGTAATAAATTAATGATAAAATGCAAACAAGAGCTTATTTATCAGAACTATAGTTATGATTGACATACAATAAAAAACAATATATATTGGTTGCTATAGTCATGTGCTTGTTGTCATATCCATACGCTTTTCGATACAACCATAAAACTGCTGTCGCAACCATATCTTTTCTAAGTGAATATACAATTATCCAGTACTTTAGATTATATTTAAGTACTTCATCGCGCAGTTCTGCACTTCTTGAGCATCTTTTGAACTTTCGCAAAAGTAGGTATCTCCTACTAGCGCTATACCAAGTCCAAGAAAACGTCGCGTCAATAAGTATAAAATCTCAACTCTAAAATTGTTAATTACTTATTTAAGTCCATTCAGGTTCAGATAAAACTTAGTTTCTGCGGTTGCCGGTGACTTTATCATTGTAACGCACATCTTAATTTAAAAATAATTAATTATAATTATAAAACAGACATAATAATTAAAATTTAGCTTAAGAAATATTTCTATAAAAATTTTTTGTATATAAAACATTTCGCACCACAATTAGCTTTGTAATGCTTTGTAGTTTAATTAAAAATTAAAAACTTTTCAAAGAAAGTTAAATTATAATTCACATTCTTATTTGCATTTAGTTTCGCTATTGTCTTGTCTTTTATCTTTTCGGATTGAACATTTTTGTATTCAAAAAAAGAAGTCTTTTTATTAAAATTAAAAAAACAACTTGGTGGGAATCCAGTTTTCACAAACAAACAAATAAAACAAAAAACAAACAGCAATAAGTATTTGAAGCAGAAACGTATTCACGAATATGGGACGCATTCGTATCAGGAACTGTGTCAGGAACAATTCATCGTACACTGTATTGCAAAAGTATCCGAGCGATTGCAGTATTTGCAATAAGATGAAATTCGAGTGAAAAAAATGTATTTACAATAAAAAATTCTCATGAAGACGGCGGAAAAGAGCGGACGAAACGTTGCGAAAAAGATGAAATAAATTGTTTTGTTTTATTTGCGTCTTATATAAAAGAAATTCTGACCGCAATTAGCTCACAATTCAAATGTAAATTCAAATTGAACGAACATGAAAATACAGCGATGATTAAGTACAGTTTAATCAACTTTGTATGCAGGATTTGTAGTACTAAATTATACAACAACAAAGTGAAATTCAAATTAACGGATATGAAACTTTCCAAAAAGTTCAATAAGCAGCAACGACAATTTACAAGATTGTTCGAGAAAACTATGTGACAAATATTGATCGCAACTGTAAACTAGAGCGCCCTCGATTAATGGCAGTTTAAGTTAACATGAGTTGTTTAGTTGTTTCATCATCCACATTATATTGTAATTTGAAAAGTTGCCATCTATATGCCAGCTTCAAACTCAAATACTCAATTACTAGTAATACATTCTAACTGACAACGTTAATTAAAATATATGACGAACAATATCTACTTCATTCTCGAACCGTCTAGAAACCAACCTTGCGCTCTAAGCAAATGCAATTAGTTGGTGTATTTATGCTTAAAGTATCATAAAGTAAATAAACAGTATTGAATATAAAGTGTGTTTTTATTTTATTTTAGACAAATTAAAAGAACCTAGTCAAGCAAACGTTTACGAAAAGGTCGAAACGCAGCAATACAAACAAAAAACACAAAAAAATTATTAGTAACAATTTCATTTGAGTTATCAAATATTCGACAAATTAATAATACATAATAATAGAATGATTCGAAAGAAAGCGTAATTTTTAAAACCCGGGTTCCGGCTATTCATTTAAGAATTAAGTTAAAAATTGATTTTAAATGCTTTTTTTATTAAAAAAATTAAAAAAGTTTTAATATTAAATAGGTTCATACGTTTACATATTCAGCATTTTATTTTATATAAAAATTACACAGAATTTTAAATAAAAGCAGAGCATCTGTATTGATATACTTTATATAACAACTACATGCAAGAGCTCAGCTGTTCAAATTTGCCGTGTTCTCCAATTATCTAACATCATTTACAAAAACACACCCAATAATTTTTTATGTATGGTGTTTGCAAGGAGTATTTAACCAGGATTGCGGCAGCTGACTATTTTTTGCTTACAGTTTAATATGAATTAACTGATTAGTTTTACACTAGTAATAGAGTATCACCTCGATTAATATATGTTCGATTAATCGATTAAAGATTTTCCATTATTTGGTCGAATAATGAACTTGAACAATTGATGTCAATTAATCGAGTAAAATGACGTGACCATTAAAGAGATCGATAAAGATTCTGCAACATTAATTAAGTTGGATGGAATAATAGAGTTCTTATTCAACCATTTCGAAAAGGCGAATAATTCCTTTTCAAAAGATTTACTTGCTTGCCTTAAGGCCAGAATAAACGAGAGGCGAAGTAAAATACTTAGTATACTTACTCTTAATGTTAATTCCGCAAAGTTGCACAATAATGAAAACTTTTTAAAATGTAACTCGAAAGGTTACAATCAAATTGCATGATCGGTTGTTTTACATTGAATCACAGCAAAATATATCAGACGATGATATATTGGAAGACGAAAATGTGGATCTAATTTTAAAAAATCTAGCACAAACTGTATTAATATAATATATGATTTCATGTATTTAGATAAGACAAAGAAAAGATCAGAAAAACTAGAAAATCTTTTTAATGCAATCCTATCGCTATGACCAAAATCTACTTTAACTGAAAGATTATTTTCAATGGAACATTTAAGAAGCAAACATCTAATACTATTTATAAAAGACTATTCTAATAGATGTGATTCAAATTTCGTACAATTATTAATTTAACGTGATTTTTTAAAAGTTTTAGAACTTTATTTTTAGGTACAAATGAATTATTATTTTATTGTTTATTTTTAACTAAATATTTGTTATATTGTTTTTTTAAGCTATTGCATTGCTCTTATCGCGGGCATTGAGCGCGGCGACCGAATCAATAAATTCCGTAACGAAAATAAAACCTAACACTAATTTTGTTTCTTAAGTCTTTCGTTTTTGAAGTATTTGAATCGCCTAGCGTATGTTAACCCCTAAAGTATGCTATTGATTTCATTAACATACATCATTGCCAGAACAGAATTTTACATGTAGGAAAACACAAAATGGCGTACTTACGAGCAATCGTGCTTGACAAAAAATTATATACACAAACAAACAGACAATTCGTGGGTTTTTAAGATATTGCATAGCTTTTATAGCGGGCTTTGAATGCGGCGACCGAATCAAGAAATTCACCACGCTCAAAAAGTGTAACTTGAATTAATATCAAAGAAAAAACTTCAACTTTTTAATATTAAAGAAAAAAAATACTGCATAAATAAAAAATAAATAAATAATTATAATTGCATAAGTTGATAAAAAAATGCTATGCAATAGCTTTGCCGCGGCATTCCCCGAGTGCCACAAGTTTTTTTTTATTAATATAGTAAAAGTATCAAATCAAACACATATTCATATTTCTTCCATTGGATACAATTATTTTAAAATTTTTATGAATTATTTGAATTTTTCGTATTTAGATCTCTACATGATCAACTTTGGATTATTGGTGAGCAGTTTTTAGTTGTTTTGTGCGTTACATGGGACGTTTCTCTTTAACAATGTGTGCCATTTGTCTGTAATAAATTTCCTGTTGAAGTATGAACGACTCTTTTAGATCTAACTAATTATATATGTTAAGTAGTCGTAAAAATAAAAATATTTTCTCCTCCAAAAATTTATTGTATATATGAAATTTTGTAAATATAGATCTATTAAGCTGAAAAATTAATTTCTTAAACACTTAAATATATAATTTAAATTGAAATGAAAGTGTAAATATTATTGATATATAAAGAAATAGAATTGAATTGAACTAATTATATATTACCTTCTTTTGAATTTTTAAGAACATTTTGATACAAGCACTTGCCAAAAGTTTCTAATGATTCGAATAATTTTAAATGATTCGAATTGATTTTGATAGTTCAAATAAATCGAAATAATCCAAAAATGTAAAAATAAGGCCAAGTTCGGCCGTTAAAATTACTGAGATCTAAATGAGAACCAAGCTCTTTATAGGCACAATAACATCGCATTTTTAGGCAACCTGGCAACTTGCCAACTTGGCAATATTTTCCTAATAATTTTCCATAATATATTAGAAAGGTAGACAAATGCTTGTTAGCATTTAGGCCTCTTTAGCCGACCGTAGAAATCGTAAATGTATCGAAAATGTAAATGGTTGTGTACTTATAGAATACTTAAAATCGTGTCATGTGTTTTTGACATATACAAAAAAAAAATTATTTATACCATGGTGATATAAATAGGTGGCATTACTACGCCATATGATAATTTTTTGCTCTAGAATTGTTTTTCCAATCTTATGTCAGTTTTGTTTATATTAGAGATGGGCAATGCTCACGTCATTAGCGTGGCTCATCGTAATTAATTTTTTGTTTCAATTACGTGAGCGTGCACGAACGCAAGTGCAAATAAATTGAGCGTGCATAAGTAGATTTTTGACGTAATTGCTTCGTGATTTTTTTGCAATATTGTTATTTTTTCGTATACTTTTTTAATTAATATTTCTACGTAAACGTAAACTAAAATTATATTTATTAAGAAAGTATTATTGGAACAGTCTATTCATCAGACTAGCAGAATGGATCAGTGATAATAATAATGTTTTTTTAATTATTTAAAATTTTGTTTTTTTCGTGAGTGTGAGTTTTCGTGATTGTGCGTAACTTTTTTTCCGACTCACGTGAGCACGCACGAACGAAAGCCAAAAATATAAGGTCGTGCATGAGTAAAATTTTTTATCACGAGCGTGAGTGAGAAATCACTCACGATCCCATCTCTAGCTTATATTTACAAAATATCCAAGCTTTTGTTTGTTGAATTTGTGTTTATTTTTTTATTAAAATTTTCAATAATTTCTTATAGATACTTATACATTTGTGTTTGTTTTGAGAGTGCCACTACCTTCTATATGGACCGCAATACTTTCAAAGTAATCCAAACTTCCTTGTCTTACCCATTTTTAGCGTCCGAAAAACTCAATGGTTTCTGTTAACTTATTTTATTTAATTTTTGTTTACAATAATTTTTGAAAAGAGCTTAGACTTTACACAAACAAAAATTCCTGTTTTTGTTGTATTGTTGTAGTCCTAATAATGCCACCTGTTTGTTTCATCATGATTTATAGATATGAAAGATTCAAACGGTGATGGCATCGTGATGATCGTTCAATATATCCAAAGTATTACTAAATGTGCGGAAAAAGTACGAAAACTATCTAAATAGTACTAAAGCATTATTTTATACTTATTAGATTAAATTAGAACTTTATTTTTATTAATATTATTGTTGGTATTATTACGGCCGCATCCATAAAAAATAATTTCATTTACTTTATAATGTGTACATTTTAAAAGTTTAATATATTTGTTTTGAAAAGTTAAACAAAATTGATGTTAATAATACATGCATATACACTGCGAGTCATCAGGTTAGCGCCGCCTTTTACTGACCGTTAATGTCAAATATTATCTTAAAAATATTAAGGATATATACTTGGGAGCCCAAATAACTATAGCACTTAGTTCTACTCTTAAATTATCAGATGAAGTTGAAATGACATTTCGAAATAATTGCCTAAAGTTTTATGTTGAGTTATGTAACAGTTTCTTAAAAAGGTTTGATTTGACGGTAAATTTTCAAAATGTGTTGAGTTCCTGTCACCTACTAATATTATGAAAAGCAATAATAAAAGTATTTCCCAATTAACGAAATTCTTTCGAGAGCTATTGTGCTATTTTAAGGACCAAAGATTTTTTGAAAAAATCTGATCGTAATTATGCAAATATTAATAGCAAGTTTAATAAAGAAATGTATTATGTAAGCATAAAAAATGTATGAATTTAATAAGTTATTACTCTAATTATAGGATTTTAACTTCAAATTTGTCCTTTTCCAAATCAAATTCATAATTCCCATACAAATTTTGTTTAATTTGTATGGAAATTTCATTCGATATCGAATGCCGTAATTTGGCCCAGGTTCTTAAAAAAGAACTTTTGAATTTTCCAAAACTAATTCCGTATTTTACAAATCAAACCCAGCATTTTTCAAACCAAGTTCGGCATTTTAAAAACCAAAATCAGCCCGTTTTAGATAAAATTCATTTGAAAAAGCCTGATTTTGATCTTTAAAATGCCGAATTTGTTTTGAAAAATACTGAATGTGTTTTAATTTGGAAAAATCCGAATTGGTTTTAAAATACCTGAATTTGATTTGAAAAGAGTGAACTTGAAGTGAAACAACTACCTATGTATTTATGCCTTATATGTATGTACGAGTATGTATAGGCAATAAATATTTTATGCTATTTAAGTTTATGTTCACAAAAAAGCTTTATTGTTTTAGTTTAATTAAAATTAATTTGAACTGAATTTGATTTCAATAAAATCGCATTAAAAATAGATTTTTAGTGTACAAAAAGATTTTTAATGTAAAAAAAAAGATTTTTAATGTAAAAAACTGATTTTTTTGTTCGATTGGAAGATTTTTAAAAAAATATATATTGCAACACTGGTTACGGGCAACTGACACTTCGGTCAGGTAAACATTTTCATTGCTTTTGAAAATTTTTTTTAGCTTTTGGATTTTATTGTTTAACTAACAAAAAATAATTGCGAAAATCTGTTTATAATTGAATGCGATATTTGGAAAATACTTAACATAGAATATGGAAAATTGAAAAATTAAAATTTTCAAATGAGTGTAAGTCACTATTATATAGAATATAAGTAGCACAATGGAACATGGTTGTTGAATAAGGGGTGCCCTTTATAGCTTCGCTTCTGAGCAATCTCGGGAGTTCATATTCAAAGTTTCAACTGGAATACTCCTACGAGATGTCTATGAGAAAATTTATCTCTCACTGTGCAATAAGGAATAAGTGCAATCGTATAATTTCATGATGCTGTATTTGAACTTATGCTAGTCCAGTTTTTTCAGCATTAAAATAATAATATTAAACATGAAATCAGAATTTTAAACTACTTATTTTAAAATTGCTCATGGAAATTCCCGTAATAATAATATTTTAACAATTTCAAATTCATTATTTACATGAAACAAGTATTTAATACAAATATAATAGAGACATTTTCATAAATATTGAATATGAACATGTGTAGTTTAATTTAAAAATGTTAAATACAATCTAATATGTACGAGTATGTTTCTATGTGAAACGACATCGAAACCAAATTAAATGACACTTTCTTTGCCTTTTGCGGTAATAATATCTATTAACATGAAATTAAAACTGTTTGCTGTAAATACATGTATGTATTTCTATATTTAGATAAAGATGTTTCAAATATTTTTTAAAACACACATATCGCTCCTTTATTGCAAAGTAGTCATATCTCAAAAAAACTCGATCGTCAAAAAATTAGTTTAAAGTTTTTAATAATCAATTGGAAAATAAAAAAGTATTCACCCCTCAAGATGTGAGTAAACAAGATTTTTGTATACGTTTTTTTTACTCAAAATGAAAAGCGATACGACGAATATTTCTGCATTCTTAACTCAAAAATTACGTTTTTTGAGATATAACTAACTTGCAATAAAGGATCGATATATGTGTGTAACTACGTTTACGAATTTCGCACAGAGCTTCCAGAGTAGAATAAAAAAATATGCATACATAAAATAAATGTTCATAACTGTGAACATAAATTAAAGAACATATTTTGTCACATGAAGTGACATAAATTGTTAAGTAAATATTTTCTATGTCTAAATAGTTTTAATTGAAAAGTTGTACGAATATTCAATCTAAGACAGATAGGAATACATAAACTATTTAATATAATTCCGTATTTAGGAAATAAGTTAGTGTATTTTGCGAACAAGAAATTTGTTATATTTTCTTAAATGTAACAAATTTACACGGATTCATTTCAATTCAATTTGCAAACCATTTTAATCAAAATTGTTTGTCGCGAAAAGTTATTAACTATTTCGCATAAAATTGGAATTCCCATATCTGGTTAAATTTCATGGTATCAACTGTTCGACATAAATTATTTACTCACAATGAATTGACTACATTGAATTGACATTAAAAATACGACAAAATTACGATACAACAAATTTGTCTGTTCACAAGCGCATAAACAAATATATTTTTTTAACGATAAGCCATACACGACTGAGCTTGTGAATTGAACAATTGTTAGTTATTTTTGAGCTTAAGTTCTAAATACGCCTAATTCTGTTTTTACGCGATAGATACTAATTTTCCTAGAAAACTCGCGTAAAAAAAATCATATAAAAAAGATAGAGTATTTATATATTGGATTGGATTCACGAACATATTAAATATGAGATCAAATAGGATAAATATTTAATTAAAATTCATGTTACTTCATGCACATGTTTTATTAAAAAAAACATATGTATGTTTGTGTATGTATGTGTGCACAACTTAAATAGAACTTAAATCGGCAAGGTTGGTAATTTAAATATTATTTAAGTTTCATTTAAGTTTATACTGCAAAACTTAATTTCGTATTTAAATAGAACTTAAATATAAATACCATTTAAATACGAAGTCATAAACTGGCTCTAATAATTTTATGATCATTTAATCAGAAATTGCGAAAGCATGTCAACATTTATGTAACGTTTTTAAAGAATAAAATATTTTAATTCTAGTACGATGTCTTTCTTTAGTTTTGATTATTTTCATGGTAATACAAAGTATTTTAACATCAGTGTTACTGAAAGATAATATTAGATAACTAAGCACTAGAATAACCGAATCAAGAAATGGATTTTATTGCAGAACATTCAACATTTGATCACTTATAACTTAAAACCTTTCGCCATTGTTGTCAGTGTACTTACGTTTGTTTATTGTATTATTTTTTTAATATGTTCAAAATGATTTTATCGGTTTAACAGAAAATGAAAGCAAAAAGCTTAGCCTTTTTGAAGCTAAATTTAAAACAAAAAAGTCTATAAAAAGCCACGAAGCTAAAACGTAAATGTCGAGGATAAAAGACAAAAAAAGGCTAAATCTAGCCTCGAAAAGGCAAAAGTGGCACCACGGACAATCAATTAAAACATACAAGTTTAGTAGTATGTGAAGGTGTCATAATGCACTTCTGCCCAATGCTATAAATTTTCGATATTTAAAGCTGTAGTTTTATGATTTTTATCAAAGATAAGTTTTTAAAATTGGTATAAGTCTTAAAATAATTAATATAATATGATGTGCAATGACAATTCATTTTGCATTATGAAATTAACAAATTGCGTTTTTTTAGTTATAACGGTCTTGAAATAAGCGATAGGCATTTTGTGACCTTAAATAGATATGACAGAAACTGCAAACCCAATGTAAAACTAGAAAGGATTTAAGTTTCTGCTTGTTGTGAAGGTGGATATAAAAACCCCTTTGAAGTGTGAGTAAACATTTTAAATTCAACTAAAAACGGCATCATCCATTTAGTTTTACATAAGCCATTGTTTTTACATAATAAGCGTATTATTCATGTTTTTGGTTGATGCTTTGTCCATAAAAATAAACTTCAACATTTAACACACTAATAAACAACAAAACATCCTCATGTTTTCTGTGTTTTGTAACCACTAACAGATTTTATTACAAATTTTTAACGTTCACGTTTACAAATACAAATAACAGCGATCATTGTATTACAAATATTTTACAGAGAGAGTTTGTAAACATTTCACTAATCTACATACAGTGATTAAAAAAAAAGTCAACTTAATTTTCTACAGTTACAGTGAACACAAAAAAAAAACGAAATTCTTCACTAACTCAACATTATTCAAAATCTAAAATTTCATTTGATGTTGGGTAAATCAATTGTAATTTTGTATTCAAACGGGCTTATTCATAAACGATTATTGAAGTTAAAGATGGTTTAAAGTACGAATTTTGTAAAAGAAATCCGGTTTTAAAATGTACTTTACTTAAAAAATCGTTTATGAGTAAAACTATAAACACATTCACGGCAGCATACAAAATGTAACTGAATTGTAGAATAAGCTAAGAATAAGTAAGAGATTTTCAATAACTTTTTATAAGCACACTTATTATAAGCTTATTAAAATACAAAATGGTAACAGTTTTTAAATTGTGGTTTGAAAATGTTTCACATTACAATAGTTTTTACAATAAAACTTTCTATATACTTACAGCCTTATTGACAAAAAATTGTTGTTGAAGACATTATGCTCACATTAGGTTATAATCAGTTTTAGTCTTATTAGCCAGTAATAAGAAACCTTATTCACAAACGTTTAATAAGGCAAAATTAACTATTAAGCGATTTTTTCAATTTTGTGATTGTGTGCTAGCTACACTGTATTATTTGAATTGTCAAGCTAAAATTAATGTTGCGTACAATAAAATACTCGATTAGCAAGTATTCTCTAAGGGTTGGAAAAATGTGAAATTAATTCCATATAAAGGTTGTTTAATCAAAAAATTAATAGCATATTGCTTATAATATCCAAATATATATATATAAATTTATTAAGACGTGTTGAAATGGCATTGCCAATAATATATTTTGATAAAATATTACAAAAATATTCAAATACCGAGTACGTTGCAGTTTTTTATACACCACTAATTTATTTGGGGGAAATCCCCAGGGGATTTTATGGGGAAAACTTTTTTTCGCTGGGGATTTTTGGGGATAATATATTATTATAAATCTTGCTTTATAGATTTTCTTTTTTGTATTCAAATTCAAATCATATTTTTCTGCTTGATGATGGTAACATTAAAAAAATTCGCAACAGAATACAGTATGACGCATTAGAAGATCTTCTTAGAATAAATATACACTTTAAAAATAATTCAGTTTGCTGTACCGAATTCATTCCATCTTCTCAAATGCTAACACTTTTTAATACAAGCAACATGTACAACAAAATTGAATTGGCTGATGAATCAGAAAATTTTGATTCTAAAGTTTTTGAAATGACAAACATTGAGACATAGTTGTTTTTTTTGTGTGTTTATTATGTTACTGTTTATAAATTTATTCTAATATATTACACAGATGGATTTAATTAAGTAAATAAATATATGCATGTATTTCTTTTGACATCATATTATTTCATTTTTAAGGATATATGGGATGCGATTATTATAATTATTTCGACCTTTTGATTGAGTTTCAATTTATAAATTAACAAGAAAATTGATTATATTCAATATTTTGCAAATTTTGTTAAGAAACAAAGTTTTATATTGTTTAAAGAATTTTTACAAATAAATGTTAAATATTACAGAAGAATCTATCTGTTGCGACTGAGAAATATTGAATTTGATAAAGCTTGCTGTTATTTGTTAATTTATTTTTACAGATCTGTGGGGATTTTGGGGATAAGAAATTAGATATTTTAGGGGACTTGAGGATTTAAAAATTGAGAATTGGGGATAAGGTATAAAATAAAACTGGAAACCATGCTGATCAGTTCTGCTAGTCTAACGAAGAAATTGTTCCAATATTACTTTCTTAATAAAGATAATATGAATTTATAAAAAACAATTCCGTTCAATTTTACCAGTTATCATGGTGGGTAGTAGTGAATAGTAATATCAACTATTTAAGCGAATTATTGAAAAAATTAGAATACGAAATGTTTTTTATATCTATTAATTTTTTCATGTTAAATTAATTTCCATCTCTGATGATTAATTATTCCATATACTTTCTTTGCATTTAACAGCCCCATTGGCTGCTGAGATTAAGCTTTTGTCATCTACAGCGTTGTCAACTTTAAAATTTCAAAACGCACTAAAATGGAGCAAAAAACGCTCCATGTAAAAAAAACGCACCAAGTTTGAATTAATTTTGCATAGAAATTAATATATTTGTATTAAGAATAAAAAAATAAAACAACAAAAATATATAATAACTTTTTATTTCTTAAATTCTATACGAAACTTTTTAGAAAGAGATCAACGATTAATAGTAAGGATTCAAAATGAATAATAATAGTTCACTATTTATCCTTTTATTAAAATATTTAAAAAATTAATTTTTCATCTGAAATTTGATATTTACATATTAAAAATTTATAAGGACAAAAATTTGTCGATATTCTGCCATAGATTTTTCGATAGCTTTTGGCATGAGGGAAAAATGTTCCACTACAACATATCAAAAAACTCAGTTTCGGGGCTCCCAAATTTCAATTCAAATTTAGAATTTTCATTGATAAATAATTTAATTTCATGAAAAATAATTCAATAATAATTCAAAAATGAATTTCACCTTGGAAAGGTAATATTAAAAAAAATAAACAATTCAGCCGATTTACAATATAGAAAAGAGATAAAAATTTTATAATAATTATTCTAAATTAAAAAGGTGTATTTTGTTGTACAACGATTTTTTCTCACACTGAAATAAAAAGTTTTGTTGAATTTGCTTTGGTGCCACCAAAAATTAAAAAAGGCACCCAAATTTAAAAAATAGCGCACCGCACACCAACTAAGGAATTTTTCACACAAAAAACTTTAAAAAGCAACGCTGGTCACATTATGTTTATTTGGTTTTTTGTCTTTTGTAGTTAAATTTCTTAGTATTCAGTCAACTTTTACAAACTAAACATGGATTTGATTAAATGTTTTCAATTAAAAACTTCATTAAATGCATTTATTTATTCATTGAAAATATTTTTTTTAAATTAAAGGTGTTTGTTTATTTAAAAAAAGTGTAAGTATTTTTTCTGTGATTCGGTACAAAGCACCATAATAAAACTTTTCAATAGGTCTCCAAAATCCGTGCTCATGTGCGCAAGTGAGAAGTCCAGGAAATGCATAGTGCACTACATCGTAAGCCGATATTTACAATGCAAGCTTTGCAGATATCTCGATGAATCGTATCTTAAGTCGCTTAATTATTATTTGAAAGTTTTTAACTTTCTTCCCTTTTTGAATGCAAATAAATTTTAAAATCTTAAAGATTTAATTTTAATTCAAAAATATAACAGCATTTTTATTTCTGTTTAATATGCAAAACGTCTGAAATTGTATAGGAGTATTTGCAGATTGAATTTTTTATTCGTTTAGATCCCAGTTTTTGCTTGTTATAAAACACTTGTACTGAAACAATGGCACACAAAAATTATGTTTAACATCAGTCAGTGTAATGTAGAATATTGCAAAATTTTGTTGTTGTATTTTATGAATTAGACAAGTATTTTTTTGACTTTTGAATGACGGAAACATAAAAATTTCCTCAAAACAAAAACTGTTTATAGCAACATAATTTTCTTCTTATGGGAAATAAAATAACAGCCTGGATGAAAATAATAGCACTTTACTTTAAGGTATTTTGTAAAGATTGCAAAATTCAATTTAATATGATTTATTTTTGGCAACTTCTGCATAAAAGAATAGGTATAAGCATATTTTTATAATTTAAGATTACAAACTGTACAATAATAACAATAGCTTTTGTTCTTCCGGAACAGTTTAACGTAAGACGGCTGAAGAGGCAAGGTAATTTGTTTCACGAGTAGTATTTTGTGTAAGAAAATCAACGTTCTTATTTTCATTAAGTTATCAAACTCGACACTGTATTTTATCTCTGATTAACACGTTGAGTGCCGTGTACACCGCCGCACTGTGGAGCCTTTTCCCGAAACCCGCGGCAAAAATAAAAAATTTGATGACAAAATTTTGTGATATGAATGAATACATCGTATAAAGAACTTCTTAGTGATCACAATTGAAAAACGTTATCCTTAATTCCATAAAAATTGTAGATGGTGGAGCTGCTCAAAGTCGAAAATTTTTTAGAAAGGGAAAAAAGGTGATCTTGAAAAAATACACTTTAGAACATTTAGAAACATTGCCGTTTCATCATTACTTTTTTTGTATTTTTTTCAAAGGTATGTTTATTTTTTATTAAAAGAAGTAACGAAATATTCATCAGATACCCTACTTTTTCGGCAGTTATCGTTTTTTAGACACCTTATATTTAGGTAATTTTTTAAAAATAAAATAGAGCATAGCTAGAAAAGTCCCATATTTTCTGAACATATATATTTCTTACACATTACTTTAAATAATTTAAGTAAATTTTGCCACAAAAAAATTACAAGTTTACTTGAAATAAGAAGAAAGCTGCAAGCCCAGATCGACCGCAGAGAATTAAAGAGAGTAATCTAGCTCCATCAAACGCTTTATCCACAAAGTGTACTCGTAGCATAGAAGAAGTCTTAGGGACCTTAGATGATCAAAGGAAGCTCTTTGAAGAATCGTAATGTGAATATTCTTCCTGGATACAAAAAGGTTATATCTGCCAAAAAAGGAGCAGTGCCATCTAATGTAAAGTTTAATGAAGTATCAGTAGAGGTTAAACTCCAGAAGAGGGAACAGTATTACTTCCAGATAGGCTTATATTGATAAATAATTGGGGATGTGATGAATCATCTGGTCAAAATGTTCACAAACGATATCGACAAATGACACAACTATTACAGATGCAAATATGTATGTTTATGGCTTCTGTATTTCCTTTACGACTGAGAAGTCTGAATTGTCTGAGCATTGGAAAAATCCTCACCCGTCATCAGTTTATTTTAGCTTTATGCAAAGGAGTCTTCAGAAAGAATCAAGTCAAGATAAACGATATAAAAAAGGAAATTTCTGACCTAAAGCCTTCTGTTCTTGAAATGAAGAATGGAAAAACTGTTTTGATTGATTATAATTTTTTTCGTGCAATGATTAATGATAAATTCTTAAATATAATAGCAGATTTCTCAGAACAGATGTGTGCAATTTGCAAAAAGTAACAGAATGACTTTCAAAATTTTTATGATTCAAGAGATGAAGAAAACTATGAATATGGAATTTATTAACACGTTCGCTGCCGCCGTATATTAAAAAAAACTTACCAGTGTGCCAAAAGTGTTAATGAACCGTTCTGTGCCTTTGCTTTCACTTTGTGTTGGTTTTCTTTGTGTTTTTATAATGGTACCGCGGCACTCAAGTGTTACAGAAGAGCATATGTTGCCACGTGACCCACCGGTAGTCATAGTGATATTTTCGAGGTATTAATACATTTATATCTCATAAGTTTTTATTAAATAAAAAAAATAAAAGGTATTCAAAATGGCGAACATCAATTCTGGAATAAATTCAACCCTTTTTTATGGAAACCGAGATAGAAACGAAGGCTCCGACACTGATGAAGTTTATTTTGAAGAGTCGGACTTAGAGGATTATGTTCCATCCGAAGTTGAGTCAAGTGGATGTGATTTTTCGGGAGACTCAGAACCATAGGCAGTTGAAGAAGTTTTTCTAGATGCACCTGATTTGCCAATCGTTTCAGCAAACCTGTGGGGCCCTGTAAGTTGTACATCTTTGAATACCTTCGTTTTTAATCAGCATCCAACGTGTGATATCCAAAGACGGTAATCCACGTTGCGCTTCATTGATGCACTCTGACTAATGGTCACTGAGCAAATATTTGATCTTATTGTGACTCAAACATATTTAAATCCTACAAAACAATACGATTACACGAAAGTCTCGTACAAAGATATGGGTAGGTACAACAGTAGCCGAAAAAAGTTTTTGGGATTAGTAATGTATGTATATGGGAATCGTAAAATATCCATCGATTTCCCGCTACTGGAGAACAGAGCAATTCTACAGAAATTCATTCGTTCCGCAAGTGATGTCGAGAAATAGATTTCAGTTGATTTCGAAATTTATTTTTTTCGACAATTATATGGTTGGAAGTGATCGCTTAGGAAAAGTGAGTGGCTTGTTAGAAATGCTAGAACACAATTTCGTATATGATAGACACGCGATCGATATATTGGCAGTATAATCCTGGGAAATCGCACAAATATGGAGTCAAAGTGTACAAGCTTTGCGAGCGACTACACGTATAGAAGTTCCGTTTACGCAGGATAAGTCCTCGTCAAAGAGGTAAGCCCACAACGACAACATCACACAGTACACAAAAAACTTTAGCAACTGACAACTTCTACACGTCGGTTTCTTTAGCTAAAATGCTTCTTGCTCGTGGAACTCAACATATTGGAACTCTACGAAAAAGCCGAATAGGAAATCCCAAAGAAGTTATCATGGCTAAGCTAAAAAGATCTGAAATCATTGGGCGAGAAAATTCTTCTATTGTATATCAAAATGGGAGGACAAGCGTGAAGTGCTTATGCTTAGCACAAAACATGCTATAGGGGAAGCACCAACAGGAAAGAAAACAAGACAAGGGAAGGAAATGACGAAGATGAAGGTAATTATAGATTACAATCGTGCAAAACAAGGTATCGACGTATCCGACCTAATGGCCTTTTATTTCACTCCCTTGAGGAAAACCATTAGATGATACCACAAAATTGCGTTCGAATATCTGCTTTCAACAGCAGTTTTTAACGATTAAGTAATTTGTAAAAATACTAAAATTATTACGATCCTCGAGTTCAGGTAATCCATTTGTGAAGCCCTTTGTGATATAAAACTTGAGCAGCAGCCGTCAACTTCAAATCAGAAACACACATTGAAAGAATTTGACACAAGAGTATAAACAGAAAAACAAGAAAGCGATGTTCGAGTTGTTGTGACAACTTAGCAAAAACTGAAGGAAGGAGCGTTGCTGTGAAAAATTCAAAAAAGTACCAACCTTTTGCAGTGATTGTGAAGGCAAACCTGCATTTTGCTTGGAATGTTTTACCAAACATCAATAAAAATAATATTTTTTTCTTTTTTCCATGAAAATGAAGTGATTTTTTAAACTTATAATTTTTTTGAATAAAATTAAATTCAAATAACTTCTAAAATAGTGTCTCAAATCAACTGCGTTTTTTTTACAACAAAGATAAAGCTTTCAGTTAGGTGCCAATGAAGAAAAAAAGTGTTTGATTCACAGGGCGTGGTGAAAACAAGCTTATAATATTTTATGTAGCGTGGTGCACACGGCCTCATAGATAATTATTAAAATCATAAATTTTAGAACTCTCCAACCTATCAGAAATTATCGGTACATAAGTAATACACCAATAGGACAAAGAATAAACTTTCAAATGGATACGGAAAATGTTACTCAAAATTATAGACATTTAATTTATAAGAATAGAACAAGAAATTGAATAACTTTCATTATATTGTAATAGATTTAAGTAATTTTGTATTCTTATGTAATTCATTTTCCAATTTTGACAATTTTTAATAATTTAGAATAAGTTTTTTATTGTTTTGTTAAAACAACAATTACATATTATTATTATTAATTTCATTTACATATATTGATGTCCCTGAAGAAGCTTTGAGAAAGCGAAATATTTGGGTTAAATAAATCATTTATATTTATTTTGTTGACCTAAAGCTTGAAGAAATTATTTAATAATATTTAATAAAAATATCAAATAAATCAGAATAATACGGAATTTATTTTAAAACCACCGTATACAATTTCCCGAGAAGGAGATAACACCGCAACACCAAAAGAAAAACTATCTGGTCGAAAAAAAATTATATAAAGGAATTTCTTAAGAATCTTGGTCTGAAAGTAGACTGTCCAAAGGGGTATGGAAATGCTAACGATGATAACATGTACAATGAATTTTTTGAAAATGATGAGGTAACAGCCCAAATTTCTGGGGTCTACAATCATTTTATAAAAAGGTTGGCAGATATCCTAAATGTTATAAACTATAGAGAAATGATAAATGACCCAAAGTTTGCTGATTATGCATCAAAAACTGTCTTACTTTTGGCTCAAATACACATACGATTTTGGCTCATAGTAAAAATTTAATTCAACATCAATGCTTACCAATTGAACAATTGTCAGAAAAAGCTTAAGAGTGCTTAACAAAGACTACAAAAAATTTAGACACACGAATAATTGCAAAATTTCACGGATTAGACACAATGAGGAACTTTTCAATATGTTGGCGGACTCTTCAGACCCACTAATTTCATCACGAAGACATGTAAGATCTCGAAAGGATTTGGAGGAACATAATTATATCTCCGATATGTTAAGTCTATTAGATATCGCTCTCAAGGTTAATGACTATTTTAAGGAAAACTAAGTAATGAAAAAAAACATACTAAATAACTTAATATCTATAGCATTAATATATTAATATTAAAAATATTTCAAAATTATGCATCTATGATAATAAATAAAAAATATCATATTAGTTTAACATGTTATATTCGAGTGGTATTTTTTTCTAGACTTTCGGATTTAAATAATATGTAGTGTAATTATTGTAGTGCTGACTCTAACCGGTAAACTTAAAGACTCTTATGAGAATATAATTTAAAGCACAAGAAGTTGTGTTTTAAATGCCTTTTAATTTTAAAAATATCATTATTTCAAAAGATATGATTTTTGCGACAAAAAATGTCAAACGGTGTCACCGTGCACAGTGTCTATCACAAGGCAGGAGCACTTATTTTGTAGCTAAAGGAGTTAAAATTCAAGTGATTTTTAACCATTAGAAATATCTTGGTAACTTGAAAAATTATGAGTTTTGCAACGAAAAAGAATTACTGTGCATTGTGCCTCTGTAGGCCTGTGGGTACGCGGGCTACTTAGTTTTAAGCGGAAGGGGTTATCTTTCAAATGCTTTATACATTTTTAAAATATCTGTATTACTTTAAAAGTTATGATTTTTGTAACGAAAACAAGCAAAAACCGATACTATGCACACCGCCGCGGCTAATCTATGACCGTGTAAATTATTGAATCATTGAATATTGAAGCTTGAGGAGTATTCTTTCAAATGCTCTTGAAAATTTCTAAATATTTTCATTATTTTAAAACTTATGATTTTTGCAACGAAAAAAGTCAAAAGACGCCACTGTGCGCCGCAACATCGTGCGATTTATTTTGTGGTTTTGTGAAAACTCGGATTTATGCGAATAAGGCCGGAAACAATTCCTGAACTCAAATACGAGATCCAACGCGTGTCATCGGTGACATACGGCCACAACTCTCTGAAAAAGTCATGGACAATTTCATGAAAAGAGTAATGGCCTGTCATCAGAGCCGTGGATATTTTATTCCATACTTAATCGGAGCATGTCTTCTTTACAATCCAATAAAAAAATCACGACTATTTCAAAGAATGCGTGTTTTTATTTTCAAATGAAAAAGTGTATTCTCACTCAGACACCCTTTATAATGTTATAAAAATATATAGAAATCATTAAAAAATTAATAATGCGATGGTGTTAAGTTCTACTATAGTGTTAATTCGTTTTTACTGCATTTCTTTCCTGCTGAAATAATTCTAAATTGATATTTTGAAACAAACCAACGCATTCCCAATTTTAAAACTTTTAATTAAACCAGTTCGAAAAATTACGTAAAGTAATTAATTTTATTAGGAAAATTGTTATTCTTCTAATATACTCGTTCGAGTACATACTAATAAATAATGTTTTAATTTCTTTTAATGCCGATTTGATTTAATAAAAACATGAAATATCAACCAATTATATTATGGACATAAAATCATACAAAAACATGCAAAGTATAAATAAAGTCATGTTACCCAGCAAACATTTTCTAGCACTGAAGTCAGTAAGATCCCTACGACAAATTTTATTTCAATTATCCTGAACGTATCCGTACCATAAGTTGTGAAAATAGGTGTGATACGAAATCTTTGGTAATTTGTCTTAGTTTTAAATTAAATAAATATAATATTATTTTGCATAATTTTAGCTTTCAAAAAAGCGGCGTCATGTCGCATATTGAAAATAAACACCAACACATTTAAAAGTATCACACACATTGGTCATTTTTTTTCAAACACCAAGAGATTAAAATATTTTATACTCTTGATATATAATGTAAAAATAGTATCAAATACACGAATAGTAACATTCACTAAACGGCATATTAAGGATACTGTGACAGGATAAAAGTGACAGGTTCTTTCCATGTAAAGTTCCTTAATTAAAACCGGCCGTCTTAAGCCGATAGCCTTAGTCGCTAGTGCTTTAGCTTTAAGATTTATTGTAATTTTAATTATAATAAATATCTAAATAAATAAATAAAATAAAACCGGCCGCTACCATTTGGCAACCGGTCACATCATTTATTTTGTGACTGGTTTTCTTTCCTTTAGGAAAGTGATATCATCACATTGTAACATCAACCATCTCTATCGAGAAATAGAAATAAAGTCAGTTTCCATGGTTATCAATATTGCGCGCCATTCATGTTTCTTACAATTGAGAGAGAGAGAGAGAGAGAGAGCAACAGTCTACTAATTTTTTCGTCCCGAAGTTATCTTAACGTATATCACAAAATCCCAAAAAATAAGATAAGACCGCTTCTCCTAAAAACTCAAGATCGGGTCGAAGATCGTGAGCTTGTGCTTCGGAAGTAGTCATCTAACAATTTTTTTGTATACAATGTTGAAGCTTTATATGGCATTTATACCACACCAAAATCTAGTACTTACGAGATTTTGAGCAAATCTTGTTGATTTTGATTAGATTTCCTATATAAAACAAAATCTACTTCGCGACTAGATTTTGACGAAATGTACTCAGTGATGCAACTGAGTATTTTGTCAAATTATACTGAAAAAAACTACGCTGCTCAATAACACTGTGCAACAAATTTCGGGTCATCGCCGCCAGCCTCAACAACTCCAATGGGAAATGAAAGTTCACCATTAACTTAATAAAATTGCCAAAGGATTTTCAAAAGTTATCCCGAATTAATTTTTTATTAATTTTTATGGCCTCTTGAAGTTGGGCCATTTTTTGCACTATGAGTGAAAAAAAACGTATAAATATACAAAAATATTTCAAGAAATGTAATTGTGCGTACTTATTGTTGCATTGAATCCAATCAAAAAGTTTTCGAACAATATAGTTTAAAATATTTATATTGGTTCCAGTGAACAAAATGGCAACTCTGAGTTTGTTATTGCAATAAAACTTTTTAAACAATTTTTTTTTTAAATAAAACATTCAGATTACATTCTGAAAATAAATTGTACTATTCAATAGAATTTCAGATACATTTGATACAGAATAGTTTAAAATTGATAACACAGTGTGACAAAAAAATACCTGGGATGTGATATTATTTCTCTTGTAGGTGCTGTCGAGTAGATCAAGAATCTGTATTTGAAATTTCCGGGACACCCCCAAAATCTGGAGTTAAGGGTAAAAAACCGGCTTTTCTTACTTCTATGCACTTATAGGTCCGTAACTAAGTTGAGTATTAACCTATTTAAAATTCCCTCTTTTTTTCCGTTACAATGTTAACTATTAACTATCGTATGATAACTTTAGAAAAATCCATTTTAATACTAATTTAAAGGAATATAAAATTTTGTATAAATAACAAATGGTGTTCTGGAATATAAAAAGTTTGGCGAACACTGATGTATCAATGATTATATTTGTGGTTTATGATTATTACATCGTCGTTTATGTTAAAAAAAACAAAAACAAAACAAATATCGTATTAAAAGAACACAAAAAACTGAATGTACGGATTTGTGCAAATATTTTATATTTATAAAAAGTTTAATAAATCAATTAGTTTTTAACGGATTTTAAAAACCAAACTAACATTTATTTCCTTACAACATATAATTTCATATTATGAGTATAAAAAAAAGCTTCTGTTACACAATACTACAAAAAAACATATCCGAATATGAAAAATAGCGAGAGAATTGTTCGGAAAATGCCTTTGCGGTTAAATTACTAACATGCAACAAAGCAACATAAATATCATATACATCATTTTAAAGGCATCAGTCTCTTTTTTCTAAATCCGTTCTAAAATTTTAAATAAGTTGATACTCAACTAAGTTACCTATAAGTGCATAGAGGTACGAAAAACCGGGTTTTTACCCGTAACTCCAGATTTTGGGTGTGTCCCGGAAATTCCAAATACAGATTCTTGATCTACTTGACAGCACCTTCAAGAAAAATAATATCACATCCCAGGTATTTCGACTTCGTTCTTTTTTGTAACACAGTGTAATTTCTTTATATTTGAACACGCCTATAGCACCCACCATTTGTTGAAATAAGGTAAAAAATCATTTTTTCACAGTGCAACCACAATTATATTCCATTAAATATATATATAAGTTTTTTTCCCAATTTTCACTCATAGTTCAAAAAATGGTCAAAAATGGTCCAAAAATTAAATTAGAGCTTACTTTTCAAAACCCTTTTGCAACTTTGTTAAGTTAATGGTGAACTTTCATTTCCCATTGGAGTTGTTGAGGCTGGCTTTTCTTATTGCACAGTGTAATAATTCTTTGAAAGGTGTGTTCGCCAACTGCTTTGAATTTGAGTGATGATTTTTCGTATGGAGTTTGACACTTGAAAATTAAAATGCCAATCAATTGCTTAGGGTGTGGATACGAAATCTTGAAAAATGTCTCGAATAACCCGGTGTAAACGGTACATATTTTGATTGAAATTTCAATTGAAATCTACTAGATATCGTTCCGCTGTAAAAGCACTATTAGACTCAATTTCCAAAAGAAACATTTTTTTTGAGATTTTGTGAAAATAACTTCGGGATGAAGATTTGTCAAACGTATGTGTTCAGTGGATTTGGGTGTGATTCAATATGTTCTCCTATGTTTAGCGATCTCAGTTTTGACCAAGGACACGTTAAGGTCTTTATGTATCCCATTCTTAATATACTAAAGAAGGGCTGGATATTATATTTCTGTCTCTCAATTTTTGTCTATTTTTGAAGCAAGAGCGAATTGAATAAATAGTTTAAGTTTACAATCTCTAATAAGTGCATATTTCAGTTCCATCATTAATTCCCCAGGACCATTTAGATATAATAGTTAAAAAACTGAAGCTATAAAAAATAATACAATGGCTCTAGCTTCAGTATTAAAAAGCGTCTACGTATTGGCAACGGCAACCGACAAGAGCCGTACATGCCATATTTCATGCATTCCGAAGATGCAACGTATGCATATTGTCAAGGCAAATGTCCACTAAAACAGGCGAAAGATTTCACCAAGCTATAATGAAGAAGAGAATTGACTCTATGCTTGCTGATTTCTGTTGGTCCATTCCAAACGAAAAATAAAATTGAAAAGAATATGGATTGCGACCGATTCCAACTCAAAACATTGATTTAATTAGAATAAATGACATAAAAGCCATATAATTGATCAAATAAGCTGAAATAATTGAATTCTATCCACCTGAAAATAGACGGCCATCATTTTTAGAGTTAATTATCGCCAAATAAACAATAAATAATGTTATTTTAAAAGAGTTGTTGATGTATTTTTCTTAAAACACCAACAAACTTAAAAATAGAATGTCTCTTGATTTTGAAAAAATCTTTTAAAACGGAGTATACCACTGTGTTCTACGGCCCAAAAAAAAGCTGAAGAGTCTCCGCGTGTTATTAATATACCAAAGGAAGGCTGGATATTACTTTTGTGTCTTTATATAGTTTAAGTTTACAATCCATACTGAGTGCAAAATATTTGAGTTCCATAATATATATTAATTGAAAGGATTTTTGGTCATTAAACTTTAATCTTCATGGTTTAAGTCACTTTTGCAATTGAAATTTATGGTCGTATAAGATAAGTATGGTGATAAGTCTTTAAAGATTTATTAACTGTTTTGAAACGCTGTTTTTCATCAGCACTGAAATTTACTCATTTATCTGATTTTGTGTTGGGCTGTATGTTTAAGGCCAATTCTTAAAGATATTAATGCTAACATAATTTGTTGTAGTAAAATGAGTGCTATCTTGCTTCTATCATCTAGAAGCAGCTAAAAAGATCCGGATAGGAAAATAATAATGGAATAGTAGCGTATGTAGATTCCAACTTTCTTCCGGCTATAATCCTGAACAATCTTTCCAAACGTTTAAGGGATATTTAATTCTCGTAGGTCATTGAATTCGACATTGTTTTTTTTTGCTTCTATTTGTTCTTATTCTCTATTTTAGTTTCTTTTTATTCTCTTAGTTGGCGAAACAAAACACTTAAGTGCAGTTTGCATAGAAAATAAATCTAATTTATTTTATTGCTTGTGGTTTTATTGTAATTTTGTCCGCTTTTTTGTTTTTGTTATTTCGATAACAACCACTTCCGTTTACTTTAACGAAATTTATACGGTTGGAAGCATAAACGTGCGCAGAGACGACGGATGACTTTTTGAAATAAATATGTTAAAAAGCTGAAAATGTAGCATTTAATATACATTTTAACTAAATTGATATAATCCTTAAAGGAAGAGAAACATTTTAAGAAAGTTGTTGAAAGCTTATTAAAGTCATTCAGGACAAGGACGCAAGGACACCATTTTTATGTTCAGAATCGTATAAAAAGTCCTTATAATTGCAGGACGAAGGGGAAAAAAGATTAGTTCCCCGCAAAAACGATTAAAACATTTTATTTCTAGGACGTTACTCTAAAAATATTTCTTTTCAAAAAAGCATTATCTTGTCATTTTTGCTCTTAGAAGACAATTTAGACACAATTTTTTCTTCTATGTTGAGAATAAAATAACGATGTAATCCTGCCAATGTGAAATTAAGTGCAGATGGAATATTTGAAAGACTCAGGCAACTGACTTCTCTACGTGTTTTATTGACCTATCAGATAGTCCCCTGAAATTTGCTATTAAAAATCAGTCATATTAGTCACAAAAAAAAGTGGACTGCATGTATCTGTTGTTGCAATTTCTCAAATTTGCTGTGTCTGTTTTCTTTTGAAAAGTATCACATTTATTAATAATATTTTCATGTCTAAAAGAGATATGTGAAAAACGAAGTTATACCTGACTAATATTATTAATGGAATTAAAAAAAACCAAAGAAACAGTGAAGATTGAAAAGCACACAAATCACAACGTAATATGTTTACTTCTTTTTAAATTAGACCAGCACTCAGGAGACGACTACTTGTGTGGGAAGTAGAAAAATTATTTGTGGGAAAGAGAATAAGGGGAGTTGTATTGCTGGACATTGGCAAATTGAAAATTATATGAAAGACATCTAACTGCAATGAGTTTATTCTACATACTACGTACGAACTGTTGAACTAAATAACGAATTTTTTCTCTAAGCGAAACAATTTATAGATAGTCTAATGGACAGTTTATGATTTCATATTTAAATACGCATTTAGTTAATTTTCATTTAAATTTAAGTTGCATTTAAATACAGTTTCAGTTTTTCAGTGTTAAATTATTGTTTGCATTTAATTACGATAAAATTGTGGCAGCATTATGAAATTCTCTAAATTTTTTTTGTAAAAACAGCTGGTGAACAAAATTAAAGAAAAATTTCTAATATGGATTATTTTTCACCCTGAAAATAACATCAGTTAAAGGTTGCTGCATTGTTTTAAAAGTGCAAAACCATTAAGAAAAAAAATATAATAGAATAATATTAATAAAAGAAGTCCAAATTGCACGCCAAAAGATGTTGATTTTTCAATGGCCGCAAATTTTTTGTTTACTTTGTTGCGCGAAACTACAACAAGCTAGCAAAACCATATGTTTATGTATGTATGTGTGCACAACTTAAATAGAACTTAAATCAGCAAGGTTGGTTCATTATTTAAGTTTCATTTAAGTTTGTACTGCAAAACTTAATTTCGTATTTAAATAGAACTTAAATATAAATAACATTTAAATACAAAGTCATAAACTGGCCCTAAGCACGGAAAAATTACTTGAATCGTAAAAACAAATTTATTGAATGAAATTTTCATAAATAGTAGAAATCGAACATGATCTCTTCCAAACATTTTTAATGTGCATTTACTCTAGAAATGATCCTTGTTTTCTTCTTCGTACTAATACAAATGTATACACCCATAAAATATTTGAAATAAAAATTTCACAAAGTGCAACTTTAATGATGAAACAGAACTGGGGCTGACCGATTTTTTCATACACTTTGATATAAAATTTTGCCAGAGTATGCGGTCATAAAATAGAATTTATTTTATTTTTATAGCGGTTTTTCTTATGCTCGTTTCTTATTCTCTCAAAAATGTTACCGCGTTTTCATGAAATCTCATATATGTTTCATACGAAAAATTCGAAAAAATAAATAAATAATAAATCAAACAATAATTAGAGAGTATTTGAAGTTGCTGCCTTCGATTTTATTATAGGCCATCAGCGGTTGTTCCTGAAGTTGCATACTTTGATCTGCTTTATCTTTTATTAAAGAAGGAAAGAGAAAAGTTGCAGTCACAAGATTTGCATATTGTAAAATGACACTCTGTTTGAATGAGACCTGCAGTGGCAAATAGTCTATCAGATGCGACAGAACTCATTTGAAAACTTAATGATGAAATAGAACAAAGTCTGCAACTTCAGGAATAATCGCTTATGGTCCATAATAAAATCGACGGCAGCAACTTCATGTACTCTCTTATGACTATTTGATTTTTTTAAATTTTTCTTACGAAACATGTATTTGATTTAACGAAAACACGGTAGCATTGTTGAGAGAATGAGTGCCTAAAATTGAGAGCATAAGGAAAATGCTGTAAAAATATAATAGATTATATTTTTTGTCAAACTGTGTTGAAAACATCGATCAGTTTTAGTACTGCTTCATATTATGCTTTTCATCAAGTGAACTAGTCTATTCCATTTTACATATTCTGCAACCAGTCTCATTTCAGCTTATTTAAAAAATCATTACCAATATGTGTCTGCAAACAATAAAAATCACTGCAGTTACCTGTGACCAAGGGTGTTACTCAAGGCTCAATCTTGGGGCCTCCACTTTTTACAATATTTATAAATGTTTTACCAAAACAGTTGTTATATTGTAAGATCCATATGTGTGCAGATGATGTGCAACTATATATGTATATGTAGTAGTTCCTACAAAGTAAATGAATGTGTTTCCAAATTAAACTCTGACCTGTCTAAAATTTTGGCTGGTGCTATAGCTAATGGTCTCAGTCTTAATCCGTTTAATCTAAATGCCTATTTATTTCTAGAACACCTACACAAACAGTTATTGTGCCCAGCGTCATCCTAAAAAAAAAATAAAAAAATCTTAGTATTAGTTTTAATTCTTCCCTGACTTGGTCTGATCATATAAATGCCGCTACAGGGAGAATTTTTTCGATGCTTCGTTCACTAGGAAAAACACTGCATCTAACACCGACTAACATAAGTATTCTACTTGCCAAAACTTACCTCATCCCTGCACTAATATATGGAAGCGAAGTTGTGATCAGATAAGCACTAGAAAATTAATATCTGCATAAAATGGCATTCTCAGATATGTTTTTAATTTGAAGCCTTTTTCCCTCATAACTCCCTATTAGAGCAAACTTTATGGAGTACGCTTTTGCAATCTCTTGAAAATAAGATCATTAATACTTTTGCACAAGATTATTTTTACTAATATGCCGTCTTACTTGTTTAATCGTTTAAAATTTTCCCAATCTAGAAGATATAAGAACCGGATATAATGACAGTTTTTAATTCATAGTGTTCGTCTTTGGAACTCGCTACCGTCATTCATACAATTTTTAAATAATGCAACGCAGTTTAGGAAAACTATTTTCAATTTCTATAGTCAAAGTTGAATTATATAATTTATTTAAGGTTGTGTATCTTAATTTCAATAAAATTTTTTTATATATTTATTTTTTTTATATATTTATATTTTTATGTCTTGTAGACGATGATACAATAATTTCTAATAAACTCACTATTTCAGAAAATTATATTGCAAATCTTCAATAGAAAGGGCAAGAAATGCTGCAATTTTCTAGAAACGATAACGCCATTATATTTACAATTAACATTTCTTATTATTATTTATAATTTATATATATTTTTATTATTACTATTTAATTGTATTACATGCGTCTGGTCAATTATGCTGATCCTGTACTATACTTATAAGACTTTAAGTCTTGTTGTATGGGAATGCGAATAAATAAATATATAAAATAAAAGTAAAGTGTATAATTCGCTAATAGATAAATTTACAATTTTCTTCAACCAGCTTGGATTTCTGAGTTCATTAATTTAAAAATAAATTTAAATAATTCTAATTATAATTATTATTATTATTAAAAATTTTTGAAATCGTGTCATATCATTTATGTTCAAACTTTTTTCTATATTTATTTGTACTATTAATTGAATAGTCTGGTAATATATTTATTTGTTTTTAGTTTGTAGGTGGTCGCACTCTCATGCATTATTGTCGGAATATAAACAATTGTTTTCAAGGCCGCATCTGCTATGAAATATATATATTTTTTTTGTATTTTTATAGCAATAAAACGTGGACAGTGTAGTTTGTTTATAACGTCAGTCGTTTATAACGAATTAACGGTTAGAAGAAATTAAAAAATTTACATTTTTTCCAAAACGTGTCAATGCAAAGTTTGTATACAGTTGTGCTACAGTATTTAAATCATGTACGTATGTACATATTCAAAGTTCCTAAACAATGCAACCATGTGCTTAGTTTGTGTTGATGTTATGAAATATATTTAGGTGATGCAATGAATTATATTTATTGTTTACAAAAGTAAAAATTAAAATTTTTTTCCGCTGAAAAATATATCCTAAACAATCAACCATGTGCTTAGTTTGTGTTGATGTTATGAAATATATTTAGGTGATGCAATGAATTATATTTATTATTTACAAAAGTAAAAATTAAAATTTTTTTCCGCTGAAAAATATATTAAGAATGTTTTAGCTATTTTATTTTAATACTTCAACATAAATAAATTAACTTACGCTTGTGAGTCATCCAATTTTTTTCGTTTAATTTTAAGTTATACGCCATCCAGCGTTGCCGTTGTGACACTAAAGTATCACTTTTGACCCTTTTACGTGCCAATGGCACTTCTTAAGACAGTTTTTTAATTTTATCTTTGTATCATTTTAACAAAATTTATGTCATTTTTGACGCTTTTCGGAAATGAGTACAAGTTCCAATATTAATAATCAGCAGAAAGGTTTTGGCTCGAGATAGAAAATTTGCAAATAGATTTGATGAAAATATATGTATGTATATTCAAATTTATATGAATTCATTATATTTACTTTACCGCATAGTAGTGCTTCCGTTGAACGAATTTTTTCAAAACCATCACTGATTAAAACTAAACTTACAAACATAATCAAAATATAAACTTGTGAGTCCATGCTTTCCTCTATCAATTTGCTTGGAACTGAATGAATGGACTCCAAGTGAAGAATTAATTACAAAATATATAATAAGTATTTCTAAAAAGTGATAAACATTATTGAAAGTTTTAGTAAGAGTTAGTTCTTTTTTTTTGATAAGATGACTAATATTGATACATACCTGTGAATTGTTTTTTAGTTTTAACATTGATTTCTAATTCAAGTATTAAACGAAAAATATGGAAAAATTATCTTGTCGAACTATTTGATATTTCCCGGCAAAATGTAATGGAAATTAGTAGTGTTTTACAAGAAGACAAAGACTTTTTTAGATCACAAAGAGAAGATCGTATGATTTCATCAATGAATAGGGTTGACAAAGATTTCGCTTCGAAAATAAGAAGCAAGTGTACGAAAGAAGTCTAATGTAATGCCATCTATTGCCAAACCAATGAAGACTCGGCTGAATCATCATCCGGACCTAGTGACGAAGAAGTAGCGCCTCAGAGTTGTCTGCCTCAGACAACAAATAAGTCGTAGATTGAAACCTCTTGATCAACCAATTACTTCTATTTTTCTATTTGGGAGTTTTCTATCCCTTTCAATTTTGAGCATATCCAGATGGCTCTTGAATTTCTTCGGGAAGTGGAACGATTAGGTTTACGTGATGTACGATACGATAAATTTCTTGTGCCATATTTTAGTTTTTACATCATTTACATATACTCGTATAGTAGTTTTTCTAATAAAAGTTAAAAAATTTATATTTGGTTTATTTCTACAAATACGGTCAAAGTGTGCAACCTCTAAATATCATTCAAATTTTTAAAATTCGGTATATATTACTTTTATATTACCACGACTCGGGGCGTAAGCAAAGGCATATGGAAAACACATCTTTGGAAAAATTGAAACATCCTATTTACCCCGTTTTTGATCCTTTTTTCTTATATACCCTTTTTAAGAAACTTTTTCGAAATTTTCAACGGGAACCCTGACGGCGTCAGCAATCAAATATCAAAGCATCAACTTTAAAACTGATGCTCTAATGGATTTTTTAATGCGTTACTAATACTTGTCGAAGGCGTTTTGAAAGGGTATACCCATGGTGGAATAATACAGGTGGTGTCGAAGCTGCAACAATACTGCTTTTAGGTTCGAAGCTGTCAAAAAGTACAAAAGAAAAATGGCAAAATGGTTGCATTTTCTGTTCTATAAAGAATTTTGTTTCTTTTCCTTTTCTTATTTGTATTTGAAACAAGTGTGCTTTTTTAGCAATGTGTGTGTGTTAGTAATACATAATCAAATTTTGACAAACTCGAATCCAAAAAAAAAAACCGTTAACGCTTCGACACTGCTTTTAGTTTCGAAGCTGTCAAAAAGCACAAGAGAAAAATGGCATAAAAATTGTATATTCACATGTGTGTTTGTTTGCATTTTCTGTTCTATAAAGAATTTTGTTTCTTTTCCTTTTCTTATTTGCATTTGAAACAAATGTTAAAGTGTTCTTTTTTAGTACATAATAAAATTTTGACAGCTGCGAACCAAAAAAAAAATCTGTTAACGCTTCGCTACTATCTGTATTATTCTACTATGGGGTATATATACATTGCCAATGTTTTGTGCTACGGCGTTACGAAACACTATACACCCAATTCTGTTTTTACATGAAATCTTTTTTAACACGATTTTGAAATAACACGGTTAACAAAAATAATCTTTTTCTGTTTCTACACGACTTTTTTTACACGGGTAAAAATATTTTTGGAGAATTTTCAGTTCAGGTAGTACACACATTAAACATACATACTTTAAAAAACGTAACATGATTTTTTTTGTTATTAATAAAAAATTTTTTGATTTCGAGTTCGATATTCTAATTAATTAACGAGCTTGAGGTCACTTTTATATAAAAAACTTCTAATTTTATTATCGATATTTCGCTACTTCTTTGATAGCTTCCTCAAGATGAAAAATCGTTTAACAATGAAAGTAATAATTATTAACAAATAGTATAAATGAATGTATGGCTCGAATTAAGGAGCTGCACAAAGAGATCTCCAAAGTAGGATAGATACGATCAACAACTAAATTCGCAGACGTACTTAGCATATCTTCGGACGGAACTGATATTGAAAAACGGTGCTTACTATCAGACACTAACACCGAATAAAACATTTTTATTTACCTTATACATACTCGTACATACATATATGGTTTTTTTATTCTTAGTTTTTCAAAATATTATTTCTACAGAGTTATTCAGTTCTTAAAAAATTTAATTCTTTATTTAAAAAAAAAAATATATTAAAATAACTTGTGAATTATTTCTTTGTTTTTATGTCTCAAAAATCATAAAATTAAATAAAAGCAACACTGTATGAAGAAAAGAAGTCAAATTTTTGCGTTTCATAGAAATGGTAAGCATCTTCAAGGTTGAAATAATCATGTATAATTTTTTTGCACGATTTCTTTTACACGGTGGTCTCTGGAACGTATGTACAGTGTAAAAACAGGATCGGGTGTATTTAGTTTGATGACAAAGCAATTGACGTTTTGGAAATCACCCAAACACAAAAAAAATCATATGAAGTCTTTCTTTAAACTTATAAAACAAAATCAAAAACTGTTCATTTCAGCTAATTTGTTTTCTCTAATTTGTAGTATTGGATTTTGCTAATTCTGTCATAAGACCTGCTTCGACAAAAGACATATTTGAATTGATTAATACATTTGCAAATTCAAACATTTTAGTTTATAGAACAAAATTGATAAAAGGACCAACGAAATATTAATATTTTGTTTGATTCTATGAATATTTTTGTTTAGATTTTGTTTCAATAAGAATACTTTCAATATTTAATACTTGCAGTATTTAAATTTATTATTTCTGTGATAGAAACTATTTCAGTTAAACTCCTCATGAATATATGAAATTATGAAATATGAAAATATTCCTTTAACAAAGTTGTCTGTACTTTTGATGAAAAAATTGTTATGCTAATACGTGGGTAAACGCAACAGTAACAATCAGTGCCGCTGGGAAATGGAATTTAGAAGACGTAAGCCATGCGATTGTTATGGGACACATTGAGAATCTGCATATCCGAATAGTAAACCCGTAGTAAAGCTGCATTAAATGCTCTATCTGGTGTTTACAAAACATCTGAGCTGGCTAACGTATGCCGGAGAAATGCCATTTGCTAGAGCTGAAAAGCTGAAAATCATACATCCAGCAGCGACTGTTTGGGGGAGTACAATCCGGATGGTGTAACGAAGCCAGATATGTGGTCTCAAAATCTTACTCTCTATTGCCATGTGATAGCAATTTCATTGCACCAATATTTAGATTTTTGTTGTATAAATAGTTGTATGTTTCTATATTACTTATTATTATATTATACAACACTATTGTCACTACTTTAATAATACTATTGTTACTACTTATTACTATATTATATAACACTAATGTTACTACTTATTCTCACACCACTGTATGAGACAATAAAAGATAACAGAACAATCTTGTACCATTTTTCTTTCGCATCGCAATAGAAAGTAACGCCCCTTGTAACGATATGATCGGGAAAAGTCTGTCACTATACTAAGTAGTCCTCGATAGCAGATGCGAATACTCTGGGTGATCTTAGCAGGACACTGTCTCATAAGTGTTCACGCCAAGAGTTTAAATCTTCTTCTACAATGACTTTTACAGAAGTTGTCGAAACGAAGAGGAGGAAGAAACAGCCAAGCTCCTTCTCTGCCAATGGTGAGCTCTATCGGAAAATAAAGGTCGGGTTATCTGGACAATTCGATATTTATGTTATAAATTCGTTTATTCGGGAATCGGGCTGGCTTAATACCGAATCAAGTTTATGATGGGTAGCGATCTCCTATTTTATAACATAAACACATCAGGCACCACAGAGTGGCTGATTTCAATCCAAGTGAGCCTGTTGAGATTTTGTTTTTGAAAAATTTTTTGCAAAGAAATATTCTAATTTTTTTTTTTATAATATAATTTTTTTTCATTAACTTACCCAGAACACACTTCGCTGAGCTGTTATTTTCTATTTAATAAGGATGTCATCCATAATCACATCGAAGTCAGGACTCAGAAAATTTTGTATGCTGGACTCGACAGCTTGGCGAGGTTTCTCATAAGACGATGTCAGGTAAAATTATGAGTAACATTTTTTTAGATCAATACACAAGTAATTGCATAAAATAATCCCGATGGTTATCTTGCATGCGACACAAGTATTGACAATTTAGTAGAAAAAAAATGAATAATAAAAAAAAATTTGTTTAATTTTATCCTTGAAAAATTTGAGGTCGCTTAAAGAGGAAATGAAAAACTTAAATAAACAAAATATTTAAAGTTTTATTAAAGTGACAGTGAAATTGGCTCGTTGGGTAATTATTCTCTTGGGTTCAAATTACAAATTTGTGTTAATTTTCACTCAATAAATTATGAAGGTGTTTTTGTGACTCCGCCCCAAAGATAATCACATTACACAAAACCAAGAAACACATTTACAATTTAATGTGTTCAGTTTTTGTTGGCTTAAATCAGTTTCATTGTATTTTATTTCTATTTTGTTTTGCCCAGTTCATTTGTTTTTCAAGGACATTAAACGAGGAAAACACAAAATGACTGCCCGTAAAGATGCAGAGATAAAAATAATAGAATACAACTTTAATAGTCATAAATCAAATTTGACAATGTGGAATAAAGTGAAGTGTTCTATAAATGAAAATAACTTTGTTTTATAATTAAAAAAAAAAATAAAAAAGTTTAAAACATAAAAAAAAATTTTTGAGTTTTTTGATAACCTTGAAATTTTCTAACAGGTGTTTTTTTAAGAAGAAAATTTTATATCGAAAATTGAAAATTGTTCTGTGACAGCCTATTTTTGACAGTTCTGCATTATCTATATTTATTATTACTCTTGTTCCCAAAGTGCTTAAATTTGGAAAATTAATCATTCACAAGAAGATTAATTTAATCGAAGAATGCGAGTAATATCGGGTGTTTTTTTTAGAGGTATAGAACTTCGAATTGAAATAAAACACAAGAAAATCGTTTTAATGTCCATCAATTTGGCTTTATTGGAAGGATAATTTTATGCTATTAATGTTTAAATATGATTTCGGGCATGTGGCCGCCGCGGCTGGCTCGAATAAAGCCAATTCTACAGGTCTAATTTTCAACCACTTTTTCGAGCATATGGGGCCGTATGTTGGCAATAACGCCACGAATGTTGGCTTCCAAGTCCCCTAACGTTTCTGGTTTGTTGGCGTAGACGAGCGACTTCACATATCCTCAAAGAAAATAATCCAATGGTGTCAAATCACACGATCTTGGTGGCCAATTGACAGGTCCATTCCGCGAAATTATGCGCTCATCGAATGTTTCCTTCAATAAATCGATTGTGACGTGCGCTGTGTGGCATGTAGCGCCGTCTTGTTGGAACCACAACTCATCCACATTCGTGCGATCCAATTCGGGAACAAAATAGTCGGTTATCATGGCTCTATACCGGTCTCCATTAACGGTAACTGACTCTCCAGCATTATTTCGGAAGAAGTATGGCCCAATGACTCCACCAGCCCATAGAGCACACCAAACAGTAAGTTTTTGTGGATGTAATGGCGTCTCAAGGGTCTCATGTGGATTCTCTTCACTCCAAATGCGGCAATTTTGCTTGTTGACGTAGCCATTCAACCAAAAATGAGCCTCATCACTGAACAAAATTTTGCGATGAAAATCAGCATCTTTGCGCAAAATCTTCCATAAAGTTGATGGACAAAGCTGCAATTGCTGTGCACGGTGGCGAATCGATTCATTCGGGTCCTCTTCAACACTTTGCTCTACAGCGGCAATTGTTTCTTCGGTGCGCACTGTTCGACGTCTCTGCGGATGCGTATTATCACATAGAGTAAACGTAGTGCGAAAACGATCCATGGTTAACCGAATTAATTGCTCTGATGGACGATTATGTCGACCATAAAATGGACGGAGCTTGCGGTAAACTTCGCGAACTGAACCATTATTTTCAAAATAAATTTGCACGATTTGCAAGCGTTGTTCTTTTGTCAACCTGTTCATGATGAAATGGCAAACCAAACTAAATATTAATCACTTGACAGCTGACAAAATGGCCGCCAGTTAAAAAAGTGATGCCAACTTAAAGTTCTATACCTCAATAAAACACACCCTTTAAATATGTAAGTATATTAAACGGAATTTTATGTGAAATTAGAAAAAGTTAAATTTATATCTGAGTATTTTCAGCACAACACGTATTGAAAGGATAATATTTTTATGTGGCACATATTAATGGAAATCTCTGACACATTAAATTGTTCAATAAAACCAAACAGGCAATTCCAATGGAAGCAACATTAACACCAAGACGTTTATCCAAACAGACAAAAAGAAAAGCAAGCAAAATTATTATTTTGTTATGTTTGGCCATAATGGACGTTCAACGTGAGAGAAAGAAAATGACAAAAAATAAAAACGAAAAATTTAATACAGTCTCAGTGAAAATATTACCACTATGGTCAACATAAATGATTTTTTATACAAAATATCTACTATCTTTCGTTCATTTGTTTTAGTTACACTAATAAAATTAAGTGATACTTTCATGTGAAGCAGTTTTTTGAGTGAAACGTAAAAATTTACCGATTAAAAAATACTAGCACTGATAATAATTTTCCTTAGAATTTTCTTCGGGTGTGTGCCAATCGGTAGCAAAGTACTCTGCTATGTAAATTTTTGACAAAGGTGAATAAAATTTCACTAGCCCTGGTGGCTAGTAGAATTTTTTGACAGAACTTTTAAATTTTTAATAAGTAGCAAATTAAAAGCATGGTATCACAAAACAAATTCGAGCCGTCGCCCAATACATTGAATTATTACGGCTCTTATATGTAGTTAGACTCAAAAAAGCATTGTTTATTATAATTTGCGACTGTAATTTTACATCACACTATACAACTTTTCGCTTCAGCAAAGAATTTTATTTAGTGCGTGTAAAAAAGATATTTTAAAACTTTGTTGGTAGCCGACGGCTTGTAGTCAAATGTTTTGCCTCGCCGCCGCAGCAATTTTTTCATCAGCTTGTTTTCACAGACTTCAAAATTTTATGTTGTCAAAAAGATATCATTTATAAAACGGAAGTTTATCGGAACGGTTAGCCGGTGGCGAAATAAAATAATATAATAATATGCAAATACCAATTTATAGGTCAAGCGATTGATTGGGGAAAGGAAAATAACTCCGTTTTAGGCTCCCACAGACTAAATAAAAGAAACACGGTTTGACAGAGTTCGCAATAAATTGCGAGAAAACATTGTAAAAGCATTTAGTACACGAATAGTTCCAATATTGTCTGTAAGAGGTATGAGTAAAAGATGACAGCTTAATTGACCCGTCATCAAATGAAAGAATTTTTTGTAAACGGTTGTGGGCAAAATAGTTATAATTTGTGGAAAAAGTTGTATTGCATATGCTACGTGACAAATAAAGGCGGAGTCTAATAGTGGATAGCGATCGAAAGCTAAAAAACACCGAGGTTCCATCATGATGGATTTCCTATAAAACTGGCTCGGTCTAGTTTCCTGGATAAACAAAATTATGTTGAAAGATTACAAAATGTCATGTTGGCGCATGTGAAAGAAAAAATGTCTCTGATCTGGGTCTTCAAAACAAATATGCAAGCAGAAAGACTCTAGAACGATTTTTAGATAATTCAATTAACGTAACAGCCCAGCTGATCAGGGGCTTTTGGGATGAAGTTCGAAAACACGCGTCTGAGTGAAAACCGCATAACAATGACCAGTTCATAGTTGCCGTTCAAGAGCCACGGGAAAAAAAGAGATGTGAAAAGTTGGTGAGCTGAAATCCCAAGGCGATGCGCAGTCATTTCCATTAATCGTGTTGTGTTTATAAATAATGATCTTTTAACAATCTCTGTTTGGGGCCGTTCGAATAGGGTACAATTTAATACTCATAAAACCCAGTGTTGTATGCTTACACACAGATGTACGAACAATCATGCTGCTCCATCTGTAATAATGGCTGGTGTTAGTATTGAGAAATCAGAGACTCTTGATGTTCTTGGCATGAAAAATAAATGTAATGTTCGCTGGACTGATCATAGTTTTCGAGTCTCAAAAGAAGCAGCTATATCTGACCGAAAATTGAATACAACTCTCATGTATGGGACGGTGCTTCAAAATCTATTTTGAAGATACTTGACCGGGTACAGGAGAGGGCGAAGAAGTTCATCGGTGACAGTAGGGTATCCAACTCTATTGACTCACTGGAGCAATGATGCAATGTGGAATGTGTTTCACTGTTTTATCGTTACTACAATGGAATGTGTTCTAATGAAGTCAGGGATATTGATCTCGAAACCCGCTCATTTTTACGAATAGCACGTTCTTCGTTAAGAGCGCATTCATTTGTGGTTGATATTCCAGTGGATCGCACTGCGCATTAAAGATAAAACTCGTTCTTTAGCCGAACAGTTCGTATGTGAAATAAACTTCCTGCAGAGGTCTTTCCTGTTACTTTCAGTGTGCGAGCCGAACGTCCACAAACACTACTCCCTTTATCCTCCTTCCCATAACCAATTTTCCTAGTTCCGGCACAATACATTGCATATGCAGAGGTCATCCCCTGAGTGCTGGTCCAAGTTACAAAAACTACATGCTTTTTTTCTTTTTCTAAATCTAAAATCGAAAGTCCTACTTATTACTCGCTAATTTTGAAGTTTAGACATTATTTAACGATTAATTTAATTAAAAGTCAGTATTTCAGTAAAGTCAGTAGAAACTACTTTTATTTAATAGAAGTGTTTCTGTTACGAGTATTCTTTGTATGTGACACAAGCGGAATTTGTGTACTAAATAGAACTCCAATACTGTTATAAGCCCAAAGTTTCTCTATAGTACTATTTTTTTGACGCTGCTGTATGCACTTGATAATCTTGTTCAAGTCAAACAATCCTGCAGATAATATTGGACTACGTGGTCCATTATAGCTGAAACGGACTAGTTATAACATGGTCCTACGTAATGCAGTCATGGACAATGTAATTTTCAAATAAGAGCTTATTGCTATACGACAATTATTCGTGCTTTCACGAGTGGTCCATGTATTATTGACGTGGAGTAGTTTTTGGGTTAGTCCGATGTAGTACAAACCTGGGCTATATGATTCAGTCCTAGGACATCTTAATGTTAAATAGACCATGATTTCTTCATACGTTTGGGTTACTTTTGGACTGGTCGTAATCCTTTATGGAGTATTCTTTACATGCGTGTTTGGACTATTCGCGTTATCTGCAGGGAAGCACCGAAACAATTAAGAGCTCGAAAATAGCACGAACGCATAAATTTATTTAATAAAACAAATATTACTAATTATTTACTATTACTATTTATTTATGTGAAACGTTTAGTCACTTTTTCAATTACAGTTAAATCACCTTATAAGAAAGCACACAAGAATTCAATTCGACCAAAAAGCAAGTCAAAAAAGATATGCAGGTTTTCTTTAAAAGTTTAAGGTTTTACTGAAATACAAGGAGTTTGTAATAAAAGTAAACGTTTTAACATTCCCAGGAAACACGCAGGTTAGTTTCCAAGTTATTGACAAATGTTTTGCAAATGTGAACTGAAATAAATTGATATACAATTTTTATTTCGTAAATTCATATTTACTCTCTGTTCTCAGAAAATGAAAACAAAATATATTTGTGGGATTCGAACGGTGCCTTATTAAGTTATATTTTCATAATATCTTAATATTTTACAACTGTTTAAAAAAGTGCTTGTTGTGCTTCAAACAAAAGAGTCTAGTAGTATTTTCTAGTATATTTATAGTTTTGTCATATCCCAAACAGTAGAAATTTGAGGGAAGTGTGAGAGAAATTACATAGTGCTTGTTCTTCCTCGTCATATTTTTTCATTTTATTATTTTAAAATATATTATTTTAAAACATATAATTTTATGAAAATTTCATATTTTATTGTTGTTTTCAATATTAATTCTTACGAAGAATTTTGTTTTCATTTTCTAAAATTAGACAGTTAATATTGTATATATTAATGAAATATATGTACATGCATACAAAGTATATTTATTCAAGTACACTCACTTCGTCAGCTGATTAGCAACTTATTTCACTTGAATTGTCAAATTTTGTTTACATTCTAATGTTTACTTACATAAATTTTTTTTCGCGTTAAAACTTTCAATAATTGAAAATATAATTACGAAAAGAAAAAAGAAATCATTTCATGTTTATGTTTGTGTGAGCAACTCTTATTGTTTTTCTTTTTTATGAAAATTATTTAATAGCTTTGTTTATTTATTTTACCATCAGAAACCATCAACGAGAGAGTAGAAAAAATTCTAAAATTGCTATAAAAAATAACAAAGCGTAACTGAAATCTTTCCCATTCAAAGTATAAAGTACCGCATATACCTAGATACTCGAGTGTACCTCGGTACTCATGACATTCAACATGATACTAAAACTATCAGCTGATGTGTGAAAAATTATAAATTTTTAAATAGGAAATACATAATTTTACAGAAATCACCAGTATTTGTTGCAACATCCTCTGCCCTTAATGTACTACATCCTTAATTCAATTGCTTTAGGCATCTTATTTTTGTCCTGTTGATCTTAAGTTAAACTAAAATTGGTTTTCTATCATATAAATAGATTTTATCGTTTTAAAAATTTACATTTACTTACAATTTGTTAAAATTCGCAAAATATTTTTATTTTCAACTTCCTTTACACACAAAACAGCTGTTTGAAAAATTCCTGAAAGTAAAAATCTTACTATGTAGAATTTGCAAGAATTTTTTATAGTTAAATTTTTTGTTTTCGTTTGAAGCTCACTTCTTTAAAACTTTTGGGTTTAACACTTTCTATTAGAATTGCTAAAAAATTCTTAAGAACAGATCTTTTATTTCCCTGCAGTCAGCCAGGGAACAAGTGTCTCTTTGTCAACACTCTTTTCTCCAGCGACAACTGCACTAGTGAAAATGTCTACAACTTTCGTTGTACGCCCGAGTAGAAATTCGCTACAGACAACAGATCTAGTGTATTTCTAGAAAATATGTAAAATATTAATTTTGGGAAAAAGTGAATTTCGTAAGCAGATCAAAAATTATTTTTTAAGTAAAAAAAAACATTACCGAAAACGAAAAAAGACTTGATAAATACTATGCGGACTCTGCGGCACCAATTTATATGATTGAAAAGTAGCTTACTGAGTTTCCTTATGATCATATCAGTACAAATGATGTCAAATTTATAGATCGACCCCAAAAATATCGTCACGACAGAAAAAGCCGATAAAATCTATTGAAATGGTATTTAAGCCTCATACGTTCCTCAAAATATGTTACAGTAGAGTCCCTCGGGTGAAAAATCACCCATGTGTAATATTTACTGATTTTGTAATGAAAATATTTGTTTTTTTCATTTAATTCAAATTTTTTTTTATTTACATATGTTTTTAATTTTCAGTCTTCAATAAAATAATAAATTAAAGAATAAAAACAATTTAAATCAACCATTAAATTCAACCGGATGTTAATATCACAAAGAAAAATTTAGCTTGATATAGTAAAAATAAAAAATAACTAAAAAAATAAAAATAACTAACTAATTTTTCTCTTTGCAATTGCTGCATACAAAATATGCAATTTTGTGTTGCCCGCAAATAAATTTTTGGCAGGTTGCACATGACGAATAAGCCTTCCTATCATTTTTCGGGCAAATCTCACATCGGGAACCCGAACTCAGTTTTCTTCTTTTCCCATTTGATGACGTAGAAGGCTCATCGCTAGTTTGACGTATGATGTTCACCAACGTAATTGCAGAAACTGACCTTGGTAAATGAGGACGCCGCTGAATTTTCGCTTTGACTAATTCCATTCCTAGTTCATGAAGAAACAACCTTCTTTTGTGTAGTTTTCCTTTATTCCAATCGTTGTTTATTTCTTGCCACAAAACGTGCGCATTTACTGCTGATATATCAATCATGTTGCAAAACAATACTTGGGGCCATCGATTGGTTTTTCTTTTCACCGTATAAGTACCCACCAGCTGATCTAAGGTGTCTACCCCGGCTTTAGTTTTATTATAAAATGATATAATCTCGGGCAACTTATTTCCTTCATTTACAGATTTGTCATGAAGTGTACTAAGGACGTTGACAATTTTGTACTTTTTCGGAACGTATTGCACCAGTGAAATCTTGTCGTTGAAAAAGAACATGCTAGAGAAAACTGCACGCTTACGAAGTTCTTGTTTCGCTGATTGCGGCAAAAACGTTTTATTGGACCGTACTGTGCCCACAATAGTGTTTTTTTCTCTTTAGCAACTCAAGTGCAAGATCGTATGATGTAAAAAAATTATCACACGTTATATTTCGCCCTTTTAGATCCCTGATTAGGTCTAGAACCACTCTTTGGCCTTGATTTTTTTCGGGTGCTGCATCATGAGCTGACTTACCAGTGTATATTTGCAAATTCCATGCAAAATTCGTCACACTGTCACACAGAACCCACAGTTTTATGCCATATTTTGCGGGTTTCGACGGCATATACTGCTTAAATGAACATCTGCCTCGGAATCCCAATAGTTGCTCATCAACTGTAGCGTTTTCATGTGGGATATAAATACGTTGTTGGTTATCTACCCATTTATCCCATAGCTCTCTGATTGGAGCTAATTTATCACGAGCTCTGCGTTCACTTCTGCTGTTCTTATTGTCAAATCCTGTTTCCTTCACTCCACAAGCTTTCTAGTGACTCACCATGTGATTTATACACGCCAGCCAATACAAGTAGGCCAAAATACGATTGTAATGAGACATCATCAATATCTTGCCAACCATTTCCATAAACGCGAAGCCCCTCCACATTTGTATACTTTATGATAATTTTTCGTAAAGTTTCTGGAAAACATATAAAAAATGCGTCTTATACTAGCAATGCGACTTGAAGCATAATAAGTTATTCCAACTCGATCGCGGATAATATTTTCTGCACATGCTCGTCCAACAGATCTTGACAACTCAGTAGACCACGTCAATTTTTTATCTTTAGATAAAATGCTTGTTTGAGTGCGTACATCTAATTCTTCTTCATCACTAGAAGAATGCGGAATTTCTTCAATAAACTCAACGGGAATATCTTCTTCGGAATCTGAAACAGAGCCCTCTCCTCCATCACTTTCTTCCCAACTTTCCATTATCTGTTCAATTTCGTCTTCAAGCAAACGCTAAGAAATTCACCATTTTATAGTTTTTCAGTAACAATTTTATTCCTCAATAATATTTTTATTTACCTTCCTATTTATGGACATTTTTGGTATTTCCTTACAAAACGCAGAAAGTAGTTTTTCAAAAATAAAATTGCTACAACCTGAACTTGTTTTCAAATTAATTTTTTAAAACGGGGAAAAACATAGCTTTACATTAGGAAAACATGTGGTTGGACTGTGCTGTCATAAAGGTTACCATTATAAAATAATTATTACACAATTTTCTTAATGGGTGAAATTTCACCCGAGGGACTTTAACGTAATTTTTCAAATACTTTCGAAATTATTTATTATGTAAAGAAAATTTTTCGTTTTTTTAATGCAAAATACTAATTTAGAAAATTAGAAAAAGTTTCATTTGTATTAAGTTAAATTTGTAAAAGATATATGGCTTTAAAATTGAAAATGGGTGAAATTTCACCCGAAGACCGTATGAGGGTTAAAGATAGTAAAATGAAAGTGCGTGAGGCTGTAAACATCTCAACCGGGCGTTTACAACACATTTTGCATGAATATTTGGATATAAAAGCGGGGATAGGTGCCGCGATTGCTCACACTGGCGTAACCGCGTGACTATGGCAAAAATAAATGAATTGGTCTACGAACTATTAACCTATCCAGCATTATCTTTGGATTTAACTTCTTGTAACTATTTCCTATTTAAAAATTTTAAGAAATGGCTGGCTGGTAAGAGATTTGGGTCAAAAGAAAAGTTAATAATTGCAACAAACGACTATTTTGAGGGTCTTGAGAAATCTTATTATTTGTAGGGGAATGAAAAATTAGAAAAGCGAGTTACTAAGGGCCAATATTACAACTTGCCGTTAATAAAAGGTCGGATTTTGTCGGACCGATGAATGATTTTGCATTATAAAACCTTCATTTATTATTTTTTTGTCCATCGAATATAATTATTATAATGAAAAATGGAAGTTGTATTAATGCAAAGCTATTTATGGGGCAGATGAAATCCTACTTTTAGCTATCGGCAAGTTGTAATAATGGCCCTAAATGTATCGAGCTTAAAGAACACCATGTTGATAAATTAACCCTTTTTTGCCGAAAACATATTACTTCATCCAGATAGTCACGGAATTATCAAACTGCCCTCGTATGTATGTAAATTAAAATGTTTGTAAAATTTTCTCTTTAAATTTTTAATGTTTCTTTTAATGAAAATACCTCAAGTCAATAGTTTTATTAACAAGAGATTGTTGAATTTTTGCTAAACTTCCTCTGTAGTAAAATTTGTCTTCCAGAAAAAGTTCTAATTCCCAAAAACTATTTTTTTTGTGAGTTATAAGGTAGTCTTGTATGCTGGTGCTATACAATGGTGGTAAGCTAGATCATAAATAATTAAAATACTTTTACTTCTTGATAATAAATTGAAAATGAAGAAAAAGCCAAAAAATTCGCGGTTAAAAAACGAACAAAAAAGGTTTAGGCAACAGAGATAAGAAGCCTTGCATAAATAAACGATTCATTTGCTAACTACATATTTTTGCTGTTTTATAAATTATGTAGTGCTATTTAAAGTTCACGCTCTTTTGTAGCGTCTCAAATTGCTAAAGGATAAATTATGACACGTTTGTCTACAATATGTTTAAATAAGCACGTGCTTTTGTTCATATTTTGAATGAATATTGCAAGGAAAGTCTTTCTATATTTATCACAAAGTCTATTAAATAGTTAAGAAAATGTTACATAGTTTGACTAAAATTCATAACTTTATTCTTGAAGATACTGTGGAAAATTCGAGCCTCAATACTCAAATTTGTTAATAGCCGACAGACCTTATTATCAAAAAGTATTATTGAGGATAAGACCTGCCTCAGTGAAAGGTTAGCAATTTTTTCTATCGTTAGAAAAACAAAAAGTGGTGATAGACATACTTGTATACTACAATAGTACGTACGTACATAGTAGTTTTAAAATTAAGCGAACTGTATATCATCATTGATAGAATTTATAATTTTTACATTTTATTAATGACAGTTGTCAGCAAATAATTTTAAAGTGCGAACGCACGCAGCTATTAATAATTACATAACCGGATGACCTGCTGGAGATGTACAATTGTGATGTGAAGTGGAAGAAGAGTGCCATAGAGTAGCTTATATTTTTTTATAAAACTCTGCGAGATATGTATGCCCTTTGAATGATTGTATATTATATATATTTATTTATTTATACACATACATATGTTTGTATATATTTTCTGCAAATTCTAGATGTATTCCACCAACAAGGCTCAATTGAGTTCAAAAAAGAACGTTCTGAAGGCGGTGGCACACACGGATCACCGCGTTAAACAAATAAAAATTGACGTGTATAATAGTATAGAAAATAATATAAATGATATACAAATAATAAATCGTGTTTTATTTCAAACAGTAACAGTGAAGAAAATGCCCATCAGAAGTGATTGGTCAACAGTGACGGACATGGTCATCAAGGTTGATGTGTAAGTTGTGACTGGATTTTATATCACCATTGATTAGTAAACAACATCAGCAGAGTGATCAGTTCAGATTTATAGTTCTCTAGTCGACAGAATTCATAATTGCGAAGAAGATGCAAAATCAGAACTACACAAAAGTTTCCATAAAGTTTTTCATAATGCCCTTAAAAACTTGATAGAAATTTTGTTCTACGCAATGAAATGTGGAAAACGTTTTAAAGATGGCTGTCTTGCTGGAACTGGCTAAAATATAAAATATAAAAACAGCTACATTTCGTGCTAATCGGGGTGTTTCAATAATCAGTGGTTGAGCGAATCGAACTCACGCTCTTTATATTGAATAAACACCAAAAACAATTTTCTGTGTTTTTCAATTTAAATTTAAAATTTTTCACATCAGAATTCTATGAAAAAAAATTTCAAGTAAAAAGTACATTTGGAAATTACATCTATAATTTTTTTCTTGTACGTGTATTAATAAAAAATAAATAAATAAAAACAAGATTCCAATCAACATTCCATGTAAAACGCATATTTGCAAGTTAAGAGCTATTTATTTGTTTGACATCGTAATTGCTAAATTACGTGCATAATTCCGTGGTAAGTTAATGCACACGCCTTCGTATAAAATTATATTCACACACTTTATGGTAGAAAATATTAATATTTATTGAGGTAACATGAACATTGTATACTTAAATACATATGTACGTACATACATAGTTTTATTTATCGAAAATCGGAATTCAATAGCTTCAAATACTAAAATATAATAATGAGAGTTATTTCGTTTTCGGTTTGGAATCCCACATAGATCACAGACGCAAAGAACACAACCTCTGCTTTTCGGTAATGACGACTTGTTTTTACTTTGCCAACGCACATAGGAAAGCAGTGCCACCACAAATATAGTGTTCACTCTCTTCTACAATTGTAAAGCAAGGTACACACTATCGATCATGACTGACGGTCAAAACTACATCAGTTTTGAACGATTGCTCTGACTGACCAAATTATAATTCATGTTTGAGGCTAAAACTGTCAGTGGAGCAAACAATTTTATAGGTAAACAATAGAATTTAGACAAATATGTATATGTACATCATGATCTAATAATGCAGGTCTAATCACAATTACAACAATAAAACAATAAAAAAACAACAGGCATTTTGTTTTTGTATAAAATTGTCAAAAACAGTTGAAGAAAATTGTATTTTATATGTTATTGATGGATAATTAAATTTTTCTTCGGTACAAAAAAATATTTTAAATATTACTTTTTTTACCCCCAAAGTACTAAAATAAAATCTTTGTAATTTTTTCTTAATGAATTGCTCTTGCGTTTATTTTATATTATCGCAACAAACACAATTGTTTTAACTGATACCAAACGTTATTCTTAATCCCATGTCACACCAAGATAAAGGGTTGCGATTAAAGTTTGAAGTCAAATTGACGTTCAGTTGAGAGTAAATTTTTTGTGCCGACCTCAATGTTAAACTACATTGATATTCTTCAAGAATATGAGAATATTTAAAAAAGTGTATTTTCCTAAATTGTAGTGTTCCTCAAGCTAAAAATACATTTCAGGTAAAACTTTGTTGTTCGTGCGCTAATAACTTTACAATATTTCAAAACGTTCAATTTTAAATCTGTTGAGACTTTCTTTCACTCTTGTTAGGACTTCTTTCATTGGGAGATATTTAATTTTTTTGGAATTATTGTATTAGAAATCATTAAATTTACAAATTAATTAATTTTGCACTTTAGTTTTTATTTGATTTTTTCCGTTAGCCCTTTTTTCATTTTGCATGAAAATTATTTCATTTGGGAGCTGTTATTGCAAATCGTACTTAATTTCAGATCGAAATTGTTTATTACCTGGATATGTAGCGAGGCCTGTAAAGGCATTTTTAAAGACAAACTTAAGACGTACTCTATTAAAATAATTTCATTATGTTATACATGTATGTATGTTGATATATACTGGAAAGTGCTAAATGAACCGGAGGAGTAAAACGGGTCAAAAAGTACTATTTAAAATATTTTTTGTACTGAAGAAAATTTTAAATTTAAATTTTGATAACTTAAAAATTTTCAACCATTAAAAAACATAACGGATCAAAAAATCAGCTGGACTGTTAAACAGACATGGGTCATGGTGCACATTATCAAAATTAAAAAATTAAAATAGAAGGCGGCACCAGGAAAATTACGTCACATGCTCATCGTAAAAAAATAATAACTGTGAAAATAAGTGTCTGTGAATTGTTCTTGACTGACGATTTTTGGCACAAACTAAACCGACCGCTGAATTTGGTTAACTGTTAACTGACAAAAATTAATGGTAGTGTGTGCAAGCGTTCGATAGTGAGTACCTTAATTAAGATATGGAACGTTAACCTGAAAGACTTTCAACTTTTCGTAAATTAACACATCCGAATAATAAAGCAACGTCTTTCTATAATGATCCAATTACCAGTTGTGAAAGCTACAAAAATAAAATGGCATGCATTTAAAAGCATCTAACGATATCACAACGAAAGCTACGCTCTCAACGAAATCGAAGAATTAGGAGTCCAGTCCAGACAATAAGAATAATAGATTCAAGCAGAAATATCAGGCAAGGGAAAAATCTGGAGCGAAGTGTTCAATCAATTTGGAGGACTCATGTTCCTTATAGAACCGATGGGTATAATTTTATGTATGTATTAAATTCATGTTCATAATTTTGATAAAGAAACTATGGAACCGAAAGAAAATTTCAAAAAATATAATGAATAAAAAAAGTAGTCACTAAAAACATACAAAAAATTTGTTTTGCCAATAACATTTTTTATCAACTTAGTTAAAAAAGTGGAGTCATTCGGAATAGTTTTCTTATGAAGAATAAATAAGTCGTATCATATAAATCGAATAAATGGTACCACATAAAAATACAGTCGATAACAAATGTTTTTGGGGGACATTGAAATAATTCTCTATCTCTTTATTGCATGGGTATTTTTTTACGCTTGTTGAAAAAGCGCCAAAAACTTCTTAAAAAGGTAATTATGTGTTAAAGAGTTCTACAAAAATATTTTTAATAAATTTATTATAAGTCTTTGAATAAATGACAGCTCGAAATGTTACTTTGACGCCAGATATGTAGCATAACTTAAAATGTATTTAAGAACCGATTCCTACTTATTCAGACGTTTTAAATTTTTGCTTATTTCTGGCGTTCCAATTCTGTTTTCAGATTTGGTGTTTTTGAAAAAATTGTAGTAGAATTTTATAACAAATATTCTTGTAAAGGGTAATTTTTTTTAGCAATTTTCTCTTTGGCAATACTTTTTTTTGCGGCAGCTCAGCATCATCCGTGTAACATCCCTACGGGAAATGTTGTTCCAATTGTCCTGTACGTACGTGTCCTATGACTGGTGAAAATGGGAATGGTACAAAAAGTTCATGCGTCGTGACTGGTGAAAATAGGACGTATCACAAAAATAGATCAAGAGTACTTACAAAATTTCCTCACTCAGCGCAACATTGAAAGATTTAAATTTTACTTTTTAAGTTTTACGGAAGAAAAAACTTTTAAGTATCTTTTCTATTTCTTTTTTTTTTATTTATGGTAATTTAGACCAAAAAAATATCAGAAACTTATCTTAATCTAAACCGAAATTTTGTTGTGCAATAATCGAAGCTTAGCCTTCGGAAACCATCACCTCGCACTATTTTTTTTTTGTGAAAAGTCTCCTAACGCTAATTATTGACCGTGATGCTACATATCGGTGCAACTACGGCAGCATATCGGTTGCATAAATTTATTGCATTTACCATTGTACCCTATAAAATAATAAAAAATATATAAAAATTTTTATTTTTTAAATACATTTTTTACATACAGTTTTTGTTGTTTTGAAACTTTAAGACTCGTTCGGTGATAAATCATCCGAAGGACTAGATTTTATACCAGGCCTTAAGTAGCCATTCTGTGGCATGTTCATTGTGGACTAGACTTGGAGAGATTACTCTAGCATAGTTCTATTATCAGTTTTTAAGAAACCATTACTGGGACTGGTACGAAGATTACCACCACAGGACAATTATGTAAAAGTTAGATCTAGAACCGTTCACCAAGTATCTTAATTATTCCTTCCAGGGATGTTACTGTTAAACATGTTCAGTTTGGTCTATAGTTTAACCGTGAATCGACTTATAAACGAAGAACGCTTGCAGATTATCGAATTGTATTCTCAAAATTTATGCTCGGTTAAGAAAGTGCATCAAACACTTCTTCCATTTGAGCGACCTTTTGAGGCGGATATTTGGAATATAACAGAACAGGACAGAGGAAAATATCACAGCTGTATCCGCCAGTGTTGTTGATGACCGACAGGAACGTTACTGTGAATGGCGAGCGCTACCGTGCCATGATTAAATTTTTTGCCCAAAATGGAAGAGTAGGACTTGGATGGCATATAGTTTCAACAACTTGGTGCTACATGCCACACAGATGCGAAACAATGGCCCAAATTATAAACGAATTCGGTGAACAGTTTATTTTGCGTTTGAGGCCGGTCGATTGGCCGCCTAGTTCATGCGATTTAACGCCTTTAGACTATTTTTTGTGGGTCTAATTTAAGGCTCATGTCTATATGGACAAGCCCGCAACAGGATGACACACTGGAAGTCAATATTGAAGAATTTATTCTTGAGATACCGATTGATATCTTGGAGATGGTATGAAAAAATCGGACGCAGCGTATGAACCATTGGAGGCGTAACCGCGGTCAACATTTACATGAAATCATCCTTAAACATTGAATTATATAGATCCTTCTATCGACTCAAAGATTTCATACATTTCTCTAAATTGTATGTGTTTTTTTAAACAAATCCGCAAGCTCTTAAAAAATCACCCATTAGAACACTTGCGTCCGCTATATTGCTATATAATGGATCTTTTTGTTCCGATTTTTCAAGAAAAAAGACTCATACAGCGATTAGTTAGAGGGCTAACTAAAATGTTTCACCAAAAATGTTCCTGGTACCATTTGGGTATAAACCAAAAATGTAAGGATTACAAGATTTCCTATACCAATTCACTATAACAATATGTGGAAAGCGGGGAACCTTAACTCCCTTAAAATAAGATTTTCGTTGCTTTCCTTTTCCAGAATCCGCTGATTATTTTTAATAAAAACTTAAGTTAACAAAGAAAAAGTTAAAAATAATAAATAATAATACAATAAAATTCAACTAAACAAGAGTTAAGGCCGAGGCACATAGAATCCGTCGTACTTTATACGTTGCTGTTTTCAACTGACGTTAAAGTATCAGCGGAGGAGGTTGACACAATAAGTACTTTGTTGACGGACATTAAATCAGCTTCATTTGTTTAAAATACACATTTTCATTGGAATTCCAGGATATTCTATTTTTTTTATTTTAATTTTTATTTAATTTAATTTTGTCAACACAAAAAGCTTAATAAAAACAAAGCAAAAAAATATTTTTCAAAGTACTCAACGTACGTTAAAAAAAAAGTTGCCCAACTTTAGTACTTTGCGTTGACGGAGACGTACCGAATGTGACAAAGCTCATAAGAAAAGCTGTATTTCAACTTAGTTGTCAGTTGAAAAAAGTAACGTATAACCATGATCCAATAATACAGGTCTGTTTACTAATCCAGCTGATTTTTTGTAGCGTTGTGTTTTTTAATGGCCGACTACTAGCAATATGTCAAAAGTTGCGTTTATATGGGCTAGAGATGGGATCGTGAGTGACTTTTCAATAAACAATTTCGATCTTAAATTAAGAACGATTTGCAATAAAACTCTGTACTATGTAATAGCTACCAAATGAAATAATTTCTAAACAAAATGGAAAAAGGGCCACCGGGAAATCAAACTTAAAATTTATTTTTAATTTGGGGAACACTATAATTTAGGAAAATGCACATTTTTAAAAATTCCAAGTTTTGAATAAGATCAATGAATTAAACATTTACTTTCAACTGAATGTCAATTTAATTTAAACTTTAATCTCAAATCTTTATCTTGGTGTGAAAAGGGATTAAGAATAACGTTTGGTATCAGAAAACCCCATTGTGGTTGTTTCGATAATATAATATAAACGCAAGAACAAATGCAAATTATTATATGTTTTTAGTTAATAAAGAAAATATTACAAAAATTTTAATTTAGTTCTGTGGAGGTCAAAAAATAATATTTAAAATATTTTTTGTACCGAAGAAAAATTTAATTTTCCATCACTAACATACAAAATACAATTTCTTAATGTTGTAGTCAGCTGTTTTTGACTTCATAACTTCTTGTAACTTTTTTTATTGTTGAATTGTTGTAGTTATAAGTAGACCTATATTATTAGATCATAAGTATAACGTACGACGGATTCTATGTGCCTCTGCCTTAAGGTTGGAAAAAATCAAATATACGAGAGTTTGATTACAATTTTATATAAAAAAAATATCAAAATTATTTGAGGAGATCACACATTTTATTTTTTTGGAAAATTTCAACGCTGCTGTTTACTTCTTGAAGATAATCTTCGTAAAGGTCAGACAATAAGTGATGTTTGACTCGAAACTTTATCGGAATTGCCGAGGCACCACATGCTACAGCTTCATAAATTTGTTTAACCATTAGAAAATATTCAGATTTTTTAATTCATGGCTTATCTAATCTCTATGGTTTATTTGTCTACATGATGGCAGTAGATCCATTTAATGACCGTATTGAAGTCTCCATTGAAACTTCAGTGGGACTGAAATTAAATCCTCGGGCTTGGTTTGCCGGTAGCGCTTATCAAGAGTCGATTGTATGGTGAATTTGTATGTACTCGTATGTATGTATTTTAATATAAATATGTATTTTGCATATTATATCATATCACCGCTTGCCCAAACTCTTCGCATTATTTGTTTCCTTCCTTAAGTTTCGAATATCTTATTGCCATACCATGTTGTTTTCAAAATGAAAATTCTACAATTTATGCTTTTTTAATTAATTGGTGATTTGGATAATGTGAATAGAATAAAAAAGAAATAGATAGAGCTACATACGACCAAACTGCAGGAGTGCACATGCATCAACATGCACCCCTTTATTAAATAAAAATCATTAAGATATTCAGTAAATGGGAGCGTAAGTTAGCTCCAAACTCACAATGAAATATCTTAAACAAATACATAAATTAGGATTTTATACAAACACTCAAAAAAAAAAGAAATTACATGAGAAGGTGTGCGGGAAAGTGATAAGGTAACTTTTAGTTGTATCCATGTAGAAAACTTATCAGCAACAATTTGCTAAAAAACACATTCATATCAATAAAATTATATGTCCTGAGTTGAATAAATAAAAAATATGACTCATAATTGAGTGCACATACACATTATTTGAAACATAAATGAACTGATCCAAAATAAATGAAAACAAATACTCCCCAATAATCAATTGCAATTTGTTTTTAACAAAATGGTTAATGTTTTACTGAATAAGTAAAATATTAATTTTGGGAAAAAGTGCGAATAAAAATTTAAAATACTAAAATTTTAGCGATTCCCATTAAAAGCACCAATTATTAACTTGACAAGCACCCGGTCGCAAAAGATTTGAACAATATTTTACAAAAGTTTGGTAGCTATTATATTATATGGTATGAGTATAATCTTGACAGCACAGTATAGATGGTTAAACGAATCCACATGTGCAGTCTCCAGAGCAACCTGGCCCCAATATGATCAAGCAAAATCTGCCATCATACTAGGGATCCCTCGACATCAGCTGCTTATACTCGTGGCAGTTCTAACAGTGCACTGTTTCATAGGTGCCCACGCAAACAGACTAAATCTCCCTTTCAACGACTTCTGTAGATATTGTCAAACTGAGGAGGATGAAGAAACTGTCAAGCTCTGTCTCATCACAGAGCCATATACCCAGGTAACTCGACTTTACCCGAACTCGCAGAATGCAATCTGAAAAAAATAAACCAGTTTATTCGGAAAACGGGTTGGTTTAACACCGTCAACAATATAGGATAGATAGAATTTTTCTTTCACTGCCCACATCAGGCACTACAAAAGGCCCTCTTTCCTGAACCTAAGTAGGCCGGTTGCTTGCAATCGGCGGCCTGTGCAACTTATACTTATAAATAAGTCAACGTTATAGTGAGTATGATTAAATCCGAGTAGTTGAGTTTAAATGATGCCTACTCACTTATATTTAAAATTTTATGAGTCAATATAAATAGCGAAAAAACGATTCATTGCCGATCAGTGCTTCCAACTCTGAGTTCTAAGCAAGCCATCACCAGTCGGACTTAGTAATTTCTGGCTTTTAAATTTCTTTCTCATCCCTATTCCCTAGTAATTATTGCCAGCACTTTCTTTAGGCTGAGGTTTCCCATGCCATCTGTAATCAGGGCCGTCTTTGGGTATACCGGCGCCCCGGGCACTTTGGAACTCCGGGCCCCGCTGAAAATAAAAAAAACTAATGAGAAAAAATATATACATATTTTTCATGTAATATTGTTGTTCGTAACTTATTTGTTATTATCTGAAGGTGTGAAAATGAACGCTCTCCACTACCATAGAATGTCTCGATTATTTATAGGAATAAACGCGTATCTACGTGGAATTTTTCTTTTCCAATCAACTGTACATTTTCTGATGGTCCTTCACAAAAAGTGATGCGTGTGCTGCGAAATCTTGTTCTTTCAGACTTATCTTTATAATAAGCATTTGGATTTTTTTCTTTAGCAACCGTTTCATACTGATCGAAATTAATGCGCCCGTTACTAACATAATCGATGAGAGAGGTGTAAAGTTTTATTGCAACATCCATGGTAATAGTATTATTCTGTAAACTTATGCTTGTTTTATTCATATTACCCAAGAGATCATTCCATATCTCTGTTAGAAGAATGTTCTCTAATTTGTTAATTTTTTTTTTTTGGCTAGGCTTTGAGCCTCAGTTCTTGTTTCTCCTGGTTGATTGATGTCACTTGCAATCCATGTCAGAGATTTAGATATATGATGATTTTTCAGAGCATTAATAGGATTAGTACGTGTATATCATCTTATATCCGCGAGAGATTTCAAAACTTCCATCTTTTTTCATCTTTTGGTCGAAGCCTTAGTTTTATTTGTAAAATTTTGGGTTTTTGTTTTTTAAAACCATGAATTTAATTTGGAGCGGGTCGAATTCGATGGTAAAATTCTTTAAAACTTTTTCAGAAATTAAAGAAATCTATTATAAAAAAATTGCCGGAAAGACTATGTACATATATATAAAAAACTAAAAATTAACATTTTAATTTAAGAACAATTTTATTTTTTATCATGACGTCAGGGGCCCCATGACGTCTGGGGACCTGGGCACAGGCCCCGTGTGCCCTTATAATAAAGATGGTACTGTCTGTAATAAAATTGCAACTGTCTGTTGTTCTTATCTAATGTCAGCCAGAGCAAACATCATCTTTATCGATTGTCACTAAAGAAGTTGTTCAGCCCTGGGTACTCTAATTATAACTGAAGACCGCGTTGAACGCCTTTTTGATCAACATTCGACATTCCTATAATAAATAAAAAAGGCATTAAATTTCGCTATTTTACGTACAGCATGTGATATTTCAAATTGTTTTGACAATGCGAAATACTCAATTAGAGTAAAATTTCCAGTGTTCTTAATTGATCGGTTACCCTAATAAAAGTTACGTTACCTTATCACTTTGAAGCGCACCCAATAATAATTACATATAAAGATTCGTGTTTGTTGTGTGCGTGTACTAATGATATCAGTTCAATAAAATTATATAGAAATTTAATATTAAGTTGAAGAACAAAAGAAAATAAAAATCAATTCCTTTGAAGTACTTATCAAAGTTAATTAAATGTATTAATTTTTTAAGTTTCCTTGGAAGTTCTCTCATACAGTTTCTATTTGCACTATTACAATATTTGTATTATTAAAAGAGCTATTTTCCACTATGAAATTTGGGGGATATTAATTTCAACGAAGAGTTTAATTACATATGAAACTGTCGTTTTTTACAGTTCAAGTTTTAAAAATGGTCTTTCTTGTTGCAATATGAGTACTTCGAAAACCCTAAGTATATACGAAAACAAAAAAGTTATTTCTTTTTACATTTCAAAATACTGCACAGTGGGTCCAGATACAAAGTAAGATCATACTCCTTTTAAGCTACTAAATCGATTTTTCAGAGAGGTAGACCTTTAATGGGGAAGAAGATAGTATTTCATGCTATTTCATGATGTCGAAAAAAAACTTAAGCGAACGAAAACTAGTCACGAGAATTCAATTACCTTTGATACCTCCATTTCGAAAGCTTTCTTTGGGTTGTGGTTATTTGTGTGCTTGATTTGGCATTTGCGTTCGCAATAGAGTAATCGAATTTTGTGTGAACTTATGCTGTCTTGCGACTTATCGGCCGCGTCACAATTCGCATTAATTTTCTTTCGCTTAGAATATAAATGGACGATATCGATATCGTGGAATATGCTATGAAATAAATATCTATTGTAGTTTTGTAAAATTTCAAGTTTTCGGTGTATGTATGCAATGTGTGTTGTAATTGATCAAAAATGTTATATAAATGTGTAAATTGCTAAAATTTATTGGAGTTAGCAAAAAGAAGGTACTATATACTTAAAAGAAAACTCAAGCTGTCCGTACTTAAATCAAGTCAAAATAGTGTCAAAAGTAAGCAAAAAAAACTTAAATTTTTCCAGGTTGGATCAAGAATGGCATAAATTGAATGGCTTTGGATTATACACGATGGAGGTTGATAGGATATATGATGGAGGACCACGTACGTTAAGCCTAATAGTGTTTTATTATTCATTCGAATACACATACATATAGTGTACGCCCAAATATGAATTTCTTTCAATCCATCCTGCAACAGACAAGATTTTAAAGTTAATTTTTGTATCTAATTGTTTTTTTTGTTACTATTTTATTCAAGTATCGAATCCACATCGCCGCTAAGAAACAAATCACACGTTTGTCAAGCAACTAGTGAATGGTAAAAAACAGAAAGCCGACTTTCGACTTTTCGATCCACTATTTTCTGTTCCGAATAATTAACCGATTAATCGTAGGCAAAAATCGATTATTTTATAGTCGATTTGTATTTTTTCTTTCCTTTAAATAAAATTTCTTGTTTGGTATTTATTTCAAATTCTAAGCAAAACTTAAAATTGTATTTATTAACTCCTTTCCCCAGTAAATTCTAAAGAAAGTTTCTTTCGTAATTTCAATAATAATGAAAAACATTTTTTGTTTGTTTTCGATATAAGGAGCGATATAAGTGAACATAAAATTAAAGTGGACCTTTCGTCCACTTTTAAAACGGAATCCATTGTTTTGTTTTGGTAACACTCCTCATCCGATATTTCTTCAATATCAATGTTTTTTGTTTCTCCTTTTTTAGCAAAAGAAACTTTATGGCATTTTTGTAGATGATTGACCAAAGTGGATGTGCTTCCACAAAAACAAAACTCTTTAGTACAAATAGATCAACTGCACTTTTTTCCATTTAAAATTTTTTTTTAAAGTAGTACCAAACATGGCTCGGTGGTATTTTTGACAGAACACTGAAGATGGCACATAGCCGAAACCGGTCTGTTTATCAACCAAATTTGACGTGGGATGACGGAAATTCATTCCAAATTAAAATTTTATATATGTATGTATATAAATGTTATCTTTTTCACGAGACTTCACTTTTTTATTTATGATACACCGACTTGCAATTTTATTATTTTACTTTATTTTGTTTTCACAAGAATTTGAACAGTTCAAGTAAAGTTTATATTAGACGACTATAAATTAAGATTTGTTTCAGTGGTTTAATTTTGTCGGTATTAGCCACAGCGAAATGACCTTATTAGTGCAACTACAACTGGCATTCACCGAACAGTCATGTGAAATGCATGCATAAAAAGTTTTTGTTTATAGAGTTTGACACTTTGGTGTAGTCAGTTGATAATCGTCTGGACTAATAATGTCACCTGGTATCAATTCGCCTTGATGTTAGCAATTAAAAAAACAAAAAATTTTTGCGGGGTATTTAAATAAATGTGTTTTTGTAATCTTCGTAGAGCGGTACCACTATTAAGTTTATCCATCAAATGAATTATTTACATTAGTTTATGTATATGGTGCAAGACAGCTTCATTTCATAAACGTCATTCTTTGCGCGTTTATCTCAATTCGATTGATCGGCTCCAAAAGTCGATTTCAGTATAAAGTTATTAAGGAAAAATCGAGTACAAAAAATCGTTTTTTGGCATTGAAAATCTATTTTCGACTTCTATCGAAATCGACTTACCATTCACTACAACCAACCACTCAACTCGGCCACAATATAACATACAATTGAAAACTTATACACGCATGAAATTATTTTGAGTGTAACTGAGGGATTAATGGAAGGGAGTACGATTTTCGTATTTGATTTAAGTATTCTAGACTTGATTTAAGAAATTCCAGAATTGATTTTCTTAATTAATCTCGTTTCAGCTTATTTTGAGTACGATTTAGCGTTCTGCGTATTTAAATTTTAAAGTACAAGTCGTACTAATATTATTTAAAAAAATATATATTTAGCAATAGTTTTTTTCTTTGATTAGGCACATATACATATGTACATACATATAATTAAACTTATTTAAGTCTTGTGAAAATTAAAAAGCGTTAAAAGTTTCTATCATCTGAGGCGCTTAACTTTAGCTTCAGGCAATGCAACCTTTTCATAAACTGTATTCGACAAACTCAAACAAGCAGTTTAGTTTGGTTTGCTAAAGGTACCACTGTGTACTGTTGCATCCCCTCACTTTTTTCATTGTGCACAAAAATCACAAAAAAACATCTGCTTCTTAAAAGGTCCTTAAAGCAATAATTACTTTTGAAATATAAGTAGAAACCTTTTGAATGATTATAATTATGATTAAAAGTCATAAATATTTCATTAGTTTGCATGTGTTAGTACAATTTATTTGTTGTTGCTTTCTTTGTATGCCTGCGTGTGTGCATGTGTCTGTGTTTGTTTTTAATACACTTACAACTCGAGTTCATTTCTTTTATTTCATTTATAGTAAAAAATATATTTATGTACTTTGTAATCCCTTTTGGCTTGAGAGAATTAAAAGTATACCAGTTTTAGTAAATCTTCAAGAATGTGCAATGAAAAAGCAATGTTGCGTCACGTGTTGCACGTCCGAACATTATGGGATTTTTTTATTATTTATTTGTAATTTTTAACCCCTTTCATTTGTATTTTGTGGCATGTGAAAAGGTTTCAAACGTTCGGCATATTGATGCATAATACGTAGTATGTATATATGTATGTAAGTTTGTGAAAAGTGCTGGTACTGTGCAACAAAATCAGGTATCCCACGTGCCATTATAACCAACCAACCTTCCCATTCATACACATACATTTAGTATGGACTTTGCACACACTAGCGCACAAAACGCTGCTAAATGCATTTACATCTCACATAATAACAAGAAGTCGCTTTTTTAAGAGTTTTGGGTTAATTTGATGTTCATAAAGGTAAGTTCAGACGGAGAAAATATTTGATGAGACAAGCGAAACCTCTTTCTTTTTCTTTAATAAAACATTAGTTAATTTATTGAGAGAAGTTGATATTTAAAATAAAAAGAAATTTATAATAGTAATGCGCTGTTCATAGAACCCTTTCAATCGAATTGAGTGAACAATTTGTATGAAAGCCACACATTTATTCGAATGGTTTCCATACATATTTTCTACTCAAATCGATTACTTGGATTTCACATAAGATTCCGTTGGTATTAGTGACCGTATTGACCGTTCGTTTATATTCGTTTCCATTTATTTCTTTCATATGTTTGATTTAAAATTGGTTTTAATTTTATTAATTTATTTTTATTAAAGAAACAAAGTAGTCTTTAGCTTGATCAATTTTAAATTGGGAGAATATCAAAATATACGAACGTATGTAGTGATATAGAAATCATATTAATTTCCATAAATATTTTTCTATTACTAATCTTGTTTTTTCCATGGAACACCAAACATAAGTTGCTTGTGTTGCCAAAAATATGTGTACATAATTTTTTGTCATCGTAGTGCTACGCATTTTTATGTCGACTTACTTGCTTAAATTTGATATCGGCCTATTTACACACACACACACACACACCCACACATATATATATATACAATATATCCCACGTACAGCGACCAAAAGATCATTTTTATGACCATAAATTCACTGCTCCAGCCCTTGGCTACGAATGAAGCCAATTACCCTGCTGAGTGAGAGATCGCATACTTTCCTTGGAGTCATGAAGTAGTATCCATGGAATTAATTTAGCCCTATCGTACATATCATACATATGAACTTTGGATTTTTAGATCGGAACGTTTGGGGAAAATTTCCAAAAATAGTATATGCATACATATTTGTATTTTATTTTTTTGCATATTTTCGTATTTTCCCCAATTCAACATATACAAAATGATAAGTTAAGATCTTAAGAGATAAAAAATTGATTTCTTCATATTCATATAAAATAAACTGGTCTTACATTCATTAAAAACACCTAAAAAATCATAGTTTTCCGGAATATTGCATTGTCGATAGCACGCACTACAGGATTGGACGCAGATTAATGGTAAAATATTACGAAAATAAGCCGAATTATGGGTTGGATTTGAGAGCAAAAAGCTTTCTGTTTGCGATTTTATCGTAATTTTTCATATTTATTTCTCTGTCTTACACAGTAAACGCATAAGAAGATTTAAATAAAAAATGTTTTTAATTAAATCCAGCTGTTTTCTTAGCAGGCTGAATTTGAATTACCGAATTCGTATTTTTTTAATTCAATTGTGGTTGAAATACCATTGTGTTTCTATATCAGAAATATACAGGTTATATTATATTACATCACATAAAAACGTCGACAACTTACTGAATTCATTATATAATTATTTTATCACTGTACAAAATCCTATCTGATAACATATTGGATATTTTTGAAAAATAAACCTTTTATCGTTCATAAAATTGGAAAAATGCAAAAATTAAAAAAATATATTATAAATGAGATTGTGCTTGGTTTTTTAAATAAATTGTGGAACAAACTTTTTTCAAATAAAAACTAAAAGTAATAAAAACAACTAAAATGAATCGAAAATTCTAAAAAAAATAGCATTTTGTTGTGTTCAGGATTCGAAGCCGTGCCATCGGGTAAGAAGGTACGGTTTCAAATCCTGACCAACCATTTATTAATTTTTGTTTTAATTTTTGATACATTTTAGTTATTTCTATTACTTTTACTTTTTATTTGAAAAAGTTCGTTTTTTTAAAGAATTTTTGATAGCTTTAAATTATTTTAAATCTGAAGATAATATTGGAACATTTTAATCATTAGACTAACAGATTTATGTAATAGTTGGCGATTTTTTTAATCAATTTTGGGAGAATTTATTCATTATTAAATCTTTTCTTACGTTTCAAATCATTTCTTTGTTTAGTCGAAGACCACTGGCTTTTGATAAAGACGTTGAAACAATTCTTGGATGTGTGAAAAATTATATAAGTGCTAATAAGGGGATGTTAATATTTTTATAATGCACTCTAGGCAAGAAAGTGTTACAAATTTGTTACGAAATTCATAATTTATGGCTGAATTCATAAACGCAGTTTGCAAAGCAATACGAGAATGACTTGTAAACTCATGCTTCCAGTGTTGCTTTGCAAGTTGTGTTTATGAAATCAGCCTATACTATGAAATAGAGATTAGAATCAATAATGCGTGATCCTGATTAATTTTTTGTGTCCATCACGTGGGGGTGCGTCCGTACGACGGTGAGTGGCAATTTTTTTTTGCTTTAATGTAATTTTTTCCATTTAAATTATATTTTTTTTAATTTTTTTCGTATTTTGTGGGCATGAATTTTCGTGATTGTGACTTCTTTCGTCACTCCATACTATGGTGAAGGGTATATAAGATTCGGCACAACCGAATATATCTCTCTTACTTGTTTTTACTTCCATTGCTTGCAGAGTATTTTGTTTGTAATAAGTTTCGGTCATAAGATAACACTAAAGGAGTTTCATGATTGTTGTCATGTTGTGAGCGTAGATAATTAACTGTAAAGACAGTACTGTCTTACGGCAACTGCCATTCGTGTCCGGCTTTCAAAATTGATTTTTTTTTTTAAAGTTACAAAAAAGTTGATATGTTTCAATAATGTCTGAAAAGTTCAGCAAATATAAATTTTTGGAAAAGTACCAAAATATCTTTGCTTTTGGCGGAAATGCTGCCCAGAGTTTATGGCACAACAACCTACTGGTTGTGCTGGAAGTAATTGTTAGCGGTGGCTAATAGTACAGTCTCATGGAAGCGAGTTGACAGGTTCTTTATGAGGACGATATTGATATTGTGTGGAGTGTGGCGAAATCAAAAGCATTTGGAAATAAGTTAACCATTCAGCATTCGACTTTAAATCTTTGATGTAGAGTTACCCAAATTACTCAGAAGCGACGCACAGAGGAGTATTCGAGCCAAAAAGCTGACCAAAATTATTAAACGTGTTTTTTGAATTTAAAGATTGAGGTTTTTGATAGTTTTAAGTGTAATTTGATATAAAAAATCTAGTGGCAGGTATTTGGATGTTTCTCCAGTCTTGGGTAAGACAGTATAAACATTTTAAAAAGAGGGTGCTGTTGGCTGAACTAGTTAGCGCGTTGACTACGAAGCAAATAATGTCTAAGAACGTAGATTCGAGCCTAGCTTCAGACAAGTCATAACATCCAGCATTTTTCAGAAGTGCTTTGGTATGCCATTGTATTTGTTGTTGTCGGAGTGTTTAAGTGATGAAGGCATAGCACTGGTCAATAAACAGTACTGGCAGCAATTGATACCGGTGTATGCTAGCGGACATCACAGCGTCCTCCTTCGTCGGTATTGTAGCAAAATCGCCGGCGAAGTAAAATAATTAATAAAATGGCTACAACAGCTTAAAACACATTTAATGCGCCTACTTGACATCAGAGGCGCTGCAACACTGATCTAAAAACTAACACAGCGCGCAATATCAGAGTTGTAAAAATTAAGCTTTCTCTCTCTCACCATCTGTCCTCTCTCACTATCCCTTTCCCAAAGAAGGTAACACACATACGGGTTGGTAGACATACTAATTGCCTGAGTGTTACTTCTCTTTAAAAAAAGAGGGCAGATAATTAAAAACTGTTTTATGGGGCTGTGGGGCACTGCCTTATAACTATTATTCATAATAAACATTTTGCAAATTCATTTTTATAGGCAGGTAATCACATTGTGAAGTGTTAAGAGTGATGTGAATAACATTTAAAATCAATAATTCAACAGACACAAAAGATTATGATGTCAAAAAGTATTTGAAGAAGTGCCTGATGATCAACAAAAAAAATTTAAAAATTTAAAAAAATAATGGCGCAAACTTGCGGAAACTTTTTTTAGGATCTAGAATTTGAGATTCTAAATTTTAATGACTTTTAAAAACCTTTTTCTTTTTTAGCTAATGTTCGTAACATTTTTAGTCAGAAAGAATTGGACATGAGACAATATTCCAAAGGAAGAAGGGAAAATTTTAACACTAATTAATTTCAACGTTGTTTCTGTTCTGCCGTGTAAGTTGAAATTAATTAGTGTTAAAATTTTCCCTTCTTCCTTTGGAATATTGTCTCATGTCCAATTCTTTCTGACTAAAAATGCTACGAATCTTAGCCAAATAATAATAATCACTTTGGATTAAAAACTACTAACAACCAATTTGTTCGAAAAATAATCACTTTAACTTTTTCTTTTTTTTGCAAAAAAAGTGTATAAATTAAGTTTTTTAAAATTTTAAACGAATTGTTTCAACATTAATATTTAAAATAATTAATATTTTTTTATATCAAAAATAGCTCATGAAAAAATTTTTCAGTGGAAAAAGAAATCAATGTAATACCAGTATTCGTTTAGCAACAAAAATTCTTATAAACCTCTTGAAACCGAATATAACATTAAATTCGAATGTAATTTTCTTTACTTTCCTCACTTCAGCAGTGCCTCAGAGCAACAAATCGCAACATAAAGTCTTACAAATTTACAATATGATGTAAAATTTAGTTGTGTATCATTCTGCGTACTTAGTTTTTAAGATTTCTTTGTGTATTTTGCCATCAGCGTTGCCATTGTTGGTCTTTTCCGACATTATTCGTTTGGTCGGCTAAACCTTATTTTATTCTTTTTGAGAAAATTGAACTCTATACATTTTAGGAAACTCCGAACATTGGTCACCTCAAAAATTTTAAGCTTCCGGCTACCCAATTTACTTCTAAGCATGAAAAGCAAATGTCAAAGATGTATAAAAAATACAGTGAGCATAACAGCAACAAGAACAAAAGCAATTTTGCTGTTATTTTTTTCTTGAGGCGTTTGTGTGATATCATCGCTTTTGTAAAAGTTTATGTGTTTGATCTATAGGTGTAAGCAAACCAATTATAAATAATTTCAACAAAGAATTCCAGTCAGAAAGTTCTACTTTACCATATTTATATTGCAGTTTAAAGTCTAATTTTTTACTTATTTTGAGCAATTTTATTAAAAAAGATTTGATACATCCATATATTGATGTTTCAAATATTTTTATTGGCACAAAAGCTGAAATGTACATTGAAAAAAATATTAGTTGGAACGACATTTTAGAAGTCAAATAACACATACTGAAATATTATATCACAGTGGAACTTGTTGCGCTTAACAGAAATGAATCTTTCCGCAGACTTAAATATTGATTTATTTTGGAACCAAATTAATTCAACTAAAAAATATGTACATACATACATACATACATACAAATAACATAAATATTGTGAGTGTGAAACAATATGTTACATATTGGGAATGGTCAATGGTAATTCTAGTTTACGCACATATGTAAATTAATTTTTTTATGTTCTTACACCCTTCGTTTGCGTTACATTATTGTTATTTTTGTTATTTATTCTATAAATTAAAAACTATCGAATAAAAATTATACTTTATATGAAAAATACATACGAGTATATGTTTTTCAATATTAAGAAAAATTTGATTTTTTGGAAGGATTTTGGTAGGTTAGAAAATTTTTGAGTGTCAACCCTGTTTGCCACATTTTGTGTATTTTTCACGGAATTTAAAAACAATACTTCATTTGTTTAAGTTTAAATAACATTTTCTAAATTAACATAAAATATTACTAACAGAAGATGTTTACAAAAAACACTTGCATACTTTTGGGCTGTTTTATTTTGTTACTGCCGCTAAGTTAAAGCAAGTAATAAGGCATTTTCATCTCTTTTTATCACACCAAAACAAGAGAAAGAGAGCGTTATAGATAAATATCATTGCCAGAAGGAAAAATTACCCTAACATTTTATTGAAAAATTCTGAATGTCTTCTCTTTCAAAATTTATTGCTCACTTTGCTTTGCAGTTCGCTCTTACAGCGTTGTTTTAATAAACCGCTTGTCTGCAATCTGCCTGCCTGTCGCTTGGTAATTTTTATAACAAACGCCAGTTGTTTTGTAAACACCGGTCGTGTTGGTTGAACAATAAAGCGAAAGCAGAATGCGCGTATCACAGTGGTGCTTATAAGTTAGTTTGCTTACTTGAGATTACTGAGTGATAACTTTAATATATGTATCTCGCTACAAAAACAATATTCACAAAAGAAAAACGTGCGCGTCGTCTAAAGCAACAACTTAAAATTTAATGTAATAAACAGAATTTAAATAAGAAAATTGTTTGTGTACAGATGTTGTTGTACAACAAAACGTGTTTGCAGACAAAAGTGTTGTTATTATAATTACAACAACAGTATAGCTTTTTGTTGTAAACTGCACTTTTACTCCAATTAAAAAAAAAAGAACAAGAAAATTCAATTGAATTGATATAAAAAAATACTTGCAGTAAAGAGTTCATTTATTGCCTTAAGTTTAACAAAATGAAATAAAAAAAATAGTTTAAGTAATCAACTATAACAGTTTAACAAGTGGTTAAAAGGTTAATAAATTGAAAATACTATGTATTAAAAATTAAATATGCAGACATGTGTATAGAATATCAACAAAAATTATTATATGAATAAATTTGTTTATTAACAAAATTATAAAAGTATAGAAAACAAAAATACCTAATAAGCAATATATGAGAAAAAAAATTGTGAAGAAGGTAAAAAAATCAATTTAAAACAAAGTAGTGTATGTGTGTGTGTGCGAATGCAAACGCTTAATTGATGTGTGTGTGAGTGCTAAATGTTTAAGCAGTGCATTTAATAAAGCGTGCTGCAGCATGCTGTTGCATACAAATATACTTACAAACTAGTCACTCAGTCATTCTATTTTTATACGTGATCTTGAATAACCGGTTTTAGTTTTACATACTTTTATTCTTGTTTTCCTCCTCCGTCTTCGTACCAATTCCGCTTTTTGCTATAGAGTATGTACAAAAAAAAAATAACTTGGACCAGTCAGTTTTTTCTCCTCAACAAATACTTCATTTACCAGCATTTAGTTGTGATATTTGAATAAAAAAAACTGAGATCATTGTTGAATTTCTGATGTTTGGATACTGGTTATTGTTCATGTTACTGCTGTCGCTGTTGTGTTTCAGTTGCTTCGGTATTTGGAACCAGTTTCAATTAATAGTTTGTTACTATTGTGCAATTGCAAAATTTCATTCGCTAAATAAATTCAAGCCGTTTTTAACCAACAAAATATTTCTCTACATTTGTATGCTTCTTTAATTAACCCTCAAACGTGAAAAGCACTTAAGTCATTTTCTTCAAAAGAGTAGAAAATAATTAAAACATATGAAAGAAATGTTTCCTAAAAGTATATTGATGGAAGCTTTGGTAAGAGATTCAAGGCAGAATAATATTATATGAAAAAGTAAACTAAAAGACAGAGGGTGGACTCGAAAATGCAGCAAATTTATACAATCTGCCTGAAAACAATTGCAATAGACAAAATCTGTCAATTGTTTGTACAAATAAACATTTCAATAAAAATATGTATGCTACCAGTTGGTGCTTTTTGAACGCCACACCTGTCAACCAAGGCGGTCGGCTCTAAATTAGCGGCTAGCCGCCCCCGCTTACTTTCCCCGCAGCCGCGCCGCTGCCGAGTTGTGCCGGCTTATAAGATGTGCCGTTTCAGACAAAAGCCGACGGTATCATCAGCTGCGCCTCGAATTTTCTATACTAGACTATGATTTATTTACAGATGTGTATTTGATAGTAGTAATTTTCTATTCAAACGTTTACGCAAAGATTTTAGTAAATTTTTTTACATTAATGTAATAATTTCATAAAAAACGTTAGTTCCGTTAGATTTTTTATTAAGCTTTCTTAAGGGGTCATTGAATTTTAATAAAATGCAAAAATCTCGGGAGAATTATTAAAAAACACTGAATCTAAATCAATTAGCGACTCAGGATCGAGATCTGATTCAGATGAGTGTGTTGGTATGCAAAAGAATATAAAATATTAACAACAGCTCATCAACAAGAAAAATAAAAGAAGTGTTTTATATAAAAACAACGAGTGAAGGTGCAGATAACTGCATTTTAAAAAGGCAAACTAAAATAAATATTACAAAGTTAAAATATAATAGGGTGATCGGTTTCGATTTTATTTTTTGACCCAGCTTTGGATTAAACACACCCACTACAACGAGTACTGCCTTTTTTAACAATTCTATATAGATTATTGGTTAAAAATAGTAGAAAACTAAATATATATTATTATTTTTAAGAATTGTTCGTTTTAAATTGCTTCAAGCCGACAATTAAGCCTCCACCGCCGTACGATATTGCACGCGCCGGCACCGTTTGAAGTGCCTCGGCTTTTTTCACTGCGCCACACTTTCATTATGGTGCGGTTATTGAATTTATGAGTGTAATCAACCTTAGGCCCTAATTTACAGTTAACTAAAGACTGAGAACATGGGCCTTAAAGTACTAATTCATTAGAATAACGGCAATTTTCCACCAACAACACACATTCATATCGGCCTACGCCGATAAATCAGACAATTATAAATATTTTTTTTACAAATCTATTGAGTGAAATGTGGCAACGTCTTAATGGAAGCACATATCGGTTATATTAAAGTATTTTGATTCCAAAACGAATGATCATGTACAGTTACTGAAATATTATAAGCGTCATCATTTTTGTACAGTTAAGTTCTAATTCCACCAAAGCTGCTTAATAATCCTTGTACATTTAAATGCAACAGTTTTAGTTAATATCTTAGCTATAGCATCAACAGCAAATTACTTTTGGGTTCAATCCTCAAATGTCTACGATCTAGTACTCAAGCGATTGTCAACTCACATTTCTGGTTAGCCTCATTCTATGAATACGATATCGTATATGAGGTTAGAGTACCTGGCGTGATCTGGAGTCTATTCGTAATTAATCAGACCATATTTCGCCAATAAAACTTCGCATATTGGCTTCAGAATGCTAAAATTTTTTCGGTATATCATCGTAGACAAACGAAAATAATCTTGAAACGCTTTAAATGGTGTAAACAAGATGACACGCTAATATATCCTTTTTATAAAATTAATCGCAGTGCTGCCGAAACCAAATGCTCGCAACATTATTGCCTGTCAAATGTGAACGGAAAAAAGTAGAAATAATTTCTCTACCTCTAAAGACATAAGCATAAACCAATGATATCATGACACGTCAATTGCAACAAATATAACTTGATGTTTTGAAAATGGATTGTAGATTACCACCGTTCCTAATACGGAAACTAAAAATGCATGTGTGGGTCAGTTTTAAGGCTCAGGTACAACAAGAAGCAACCGGCTTGCTGTAAAACGAAATATATTTCTTTTGATTTCTATGCTTCCATGGTATTTTATTTCTGTAGTTCCCAACGAGCTAATTCCGCAAAAACGACAGTGTTAATTTTCCTTAATTTTGTTTGAGACTCATCAAGTAATAACTACAATTCTGCAACTTAGAAATCATTCATTTTCATCAAGTATGGAACTATCGGATAAATACTTAAGAATGATGCACATACATTAATGCAAAGGATTAAATTCCATGTACCGTTGTTCTGTCAGAAATCAAAGAAAATGGCAACAAGAATATTATTGAAATTACATGGCAGGAAATTTTTTGTCAATTATTCTGATCGTACTCTTTCCAGGACTTAAGGGGAGAGGACACATTGGATTAGATATGTGAATAAAATTATAACATCAATATATAAACACATTTTCTTTACAGGAAAAGAAACAAAAAATCGGAATGTAGTTAGTATTCCTATTCTCTGCTAAAATTTTTGGATTGCGTTGTTAGCTGAAATGCAGTGACTCTGACGGGGATCTTATGGAATTCATTCATATGTACTTATTTTTGTTTTTAAGAGAAGTAACACTTAGGCAACTAGTATGTCTACTAAGCAGTATGTGTATTACCTTCTTTGGGAAATGGATAGTGAGAGCGACAGATGGTGAAATTGAGAAAGCTTAATGTTTACAACTCTGATATTGCGCGCTGTGTTAGTTTTTAGATCAGTGTTGCAGCGCCTCTGATGTCAAGTAGGCGCATTAAATGTGTTTTATGCTGTGTAGCCATGTTTTATTAATTATTTTACTGCGCCGGCGATTTTGCTACAATACCGACGATGTCCGCTAGCATACACCAGTATCAATTGCTGTCGGTACTCTTCTGTGGCCAGTGCTATGCCTTCGGTACTTAAACAGTCCAACAAGAACAAATACAATGTCATACCAAAGCACCTCTGAAAAAATGCTGGATGTTATGACTTGCCTGAAGCTGAACTCGAACCCACGTTCTTAGACATTATTTGCTTTGTAGTCAACGCGCTAACTACTTCAGCCAACAGCATTCATATATGTATGTATACATATGTGCCCGTCGGTCATATAAGGAGATAGAGCCCCAACAAAATCTATTCCTATGGATCTGTTCATAGCGATGTTTTTTTACTTCATGCCAGCCAGTTTGCATATGTGAGACTTCGGTTTCAATTTGTCTTCGCCATGAGTGAGCTGGTCGACCTCTTCTACGGTTGCCTTGAGTATTACAATCGATCGCTGTTCTGGCAATATCTGTGATCGGTTTTCGTATGGTGTGAACAGTCCAGTTCCATTTTAGCCTTTGTATTCAAATTATTATGGGGGGCTGATTTGTTTGATGCCATAGCAAGATGATCATAACTTTTACCTACCTAACCCATTTGTTATTTATCAACGTTCCGTAGATGTGTATGAACATTTTCGTTTCCTTTTAAAGCCCTGAACAACACAACATGTTGCTTAAAAGTGTGATACAGAAAAATGTCATGCCTTGTTATTTCATGCTAACACAACATCACACGACTATCAGACCAATTTGCAATGACATGAGAAGACACTATGTTTGAGTTCGCACAACAATGCATGACATGATGATTGAGTTGGCATGACATGGCAAGGCAATACATTTTTTTGTTGAAACTTCTAATAAATACTTTGTCTTGTGCAGGGCTTTATTTCCTATTGAATAAAAATTTTCATTTAAAGACTCTTCAGCGACTGCTAGACACATCAATATTTAGCTTCAATATTTATGTTGGTGTGCGCTTGTTTAGATAAAAACCTCACGCATACATATGTATGTATGTATGTGGTGTGTGGCTCTTAAAATGCTTTTACTATTTGTGAAATTATTGAAGCTGAATTTTGATGTGTCCAGCATTCGCTTTAATAAATATTTTTAATTTTTGTTTTGTTTCGTTTCTTTTTTTATCTACTTCTGAAGTCTCCACTTCTGAGCTAAAAACTTGTTCTTTCTTTTGGCAACTTGTATTGTTATTCCTCTGCTTTTATTGATTTTCTTTAAATGTTAGTTTTTACTATTCGATGGTTTATCCGAAATATAAAAACTTCATTAAAAGACTCAGCAGTTTTATCATGCATTCTTTGTTTTGTTTTCTATTCTCCCTTAATTATTATCTCAGGGGATTTGATGAAAATATCTTGGTTAAATAACAAATAATCTCGAGACCAATAAAAGAAGAACGTAGATACAAAAAGAAAATTTAATGAAAAAAAATTGACAAGAAGAGGAGCTCCACTTGATTTATGTATGATGCTAAATTGGTCGTCATCCAACAAGCGCAAACAACAAAGTAATAATAACAGTTGGGCAACAATAACAATATCTTTTGTCAATTCTTCTTTAAACTTCATATTTCAAAAGTGGCAACTGCATGTGAAAGAACTAACAAACACTCACTAACAGCCTGTAAAATACATTTACGTATTCGAAAACAACAGCAACAAATTTCAAATTGTGACATGTTTTATACAACAAAATAAGGAAAAGCAAAATGCTAAAAAACCTGGTGTTTTAGGTCGAAGCTGTACCTGTTGTCTTAAAACATTTTAAGCACTGTGTTTATACCATTACAAAGGTTCAGAAATCCAAAGAATTACACTTTTTAAGTTTTTAAACATTTACTAATCCTTTGTTTAGTTATTCTTTAGGATACTTTTTTACTTTTGATAGGTATGTACAGATTTATATGTAAATGCTTTTAAAATATTTGCTTTCTACAATCGTGGAAAATTTGTATAGAAAGCACTGAGTGCATCGTCTGTCTAGATTGCGGAAACTGCACTAAAGTTTTCGGTCTATTAGGTATTTCGATTCGAAAGAAAACATTTTAGAAACATAATTTATAAGTTATACAAATTCGAATGATTTTCGTTTTGAATCGAAATACATAATGAACCCCCGGGAGCATCGTTTTTATTCACAAATGAAGTGCACAGTAACTAGGGTTGCCAGAAGGGCCTGATTTGGCCTGATTGTCAAGTTTTTTAATGCGCGTCAAGTGTCAAGTGAAAAAGTGATTTGTCAAGCTTTTTTGTAAGTTATTTTTTTTTTCTCAAATTTATTCTAGCTATGTAATAATACTTAAAAAAAGTATGTGTATATTTCTAAAAAACAAATCTAAAGCCCATATTTTTATTTTTTTTCTGCAATTATAGTTTAAAAAATAACTATAACTTTCTGTACAATTATTATAAAAGTGCCAACACTGATATTTACCCTATTACTCAACACTAGTAAATTGACAACATTGAACCAGAGAAGCAAGTCGTGGACTTTTCGTCGGCGGCGGCGGCGATTCGGCTTGAGCAGGGGTTTTACCGGCGCGCCATCCTTCTATCAGCTTAGCCGACTTGATATACCCATGGTGGAATAATACAGGCGGTTTTTCATTGTTTTTTTTTTTAATAAAACTTATGTGTTTGAAGAATTGTCAAGTTATTTATGAAAATTATTATTTATTTATTTATTATAGACTAGCTAAAAACTCTCAGCAAAATTGTTTTTACGAGTAAAAGTTGAAATTCAATTCGTATTTTCCCAATAATAATTATCCAGAAGTTCTTCTTTAAAAACTAAAAATCTCTTTTATATATTTAGTATGAGTGTTTTTATTTGTCAAGTTTTTTTTCAAAATCAAGTTTTTTTCTGGTCAATGTCAAGCTTTTTGACAAATTAGATCTGGCAAGCCTAACAGTAACCTTACGTTCGAAATTTATCACTGATTGGATTTCTTTTATTTTTGTATAAAGTGACGTTTTGCAGACAGTGTATACAAATCTACTGCATTTAGGAATCTACCATCTGTTCGATTTCACTAGTACAGTAGCATTTTATATATCGTAATTTTTCCTATGTTGCGTGGATTTTATTAATTTCATTGCCTGCAAAAGGATGCAACTCTTAAGGTATTCTCATCGAAAGCGGTTGGCATTTTGCTTATAACTTGTCAGTGTTTGATATACAATTCTTTGCATACCAGAAATGTTCCGGAAATTCCTGCAAACATCAGCAATGCTCTTCATGAAGGCTTCAACTGAGTTCGCGTTGTCCATAAGTGTCAAATTGTCCATAAGTGTCAAATTGTCCATGGACACAGTGATACATTTTGAGATGTCATAACTTCCATGGACATAGTGATATGTAACCAAAATAGGGAAATCTCCTAGTATATGTTTGGTAGCATTGAAAAATTTTCGTACTCAGACCATATCCGATATCGCCCAGTTTCCGTCTAAACTCATCTGCATGTGAATAAAACTTATTCATCGCAGACAGCACGCCAAAAACTGCGGTCTGCTTATTAATATTAAAAACGGAATTCATCTAACATTTAACATATGTATGCATATAAGAAACCCATCAAGCGGTTTGTTAATTTTTGTTATCTGGGAAGCATTTTAACATCAGACGGAGGGCCTGGGAAATTCGTTAATATCTGAATAAATAGGAGCAGGTACAATTCCTCCAAATTCCAAAAATGATGGACATCAAACTCCCTGTCTGTTGTCGGAAATATGTATGTACATATCGGAAAGTACAATCACTAAAATCAACAAGAAATCTTCAGGTCTATAAGAAATATTGAAAATATGGAGGCCCAAACGGTCTCTAAAAGCAACTAATCCATACAACAAATGATATCACGATTGATCGAAAAATAAAAAGAAGGAAATACCGCTAGATAGAAAAGATTTCAAATAAGCATGTAGGGTATAGCGCTATGATGGCACCTTGCCGATAATACCAGGGCTATCTCTATCATTAAGGTAAAAAAAGAGTCCGTAAACTGTAATAGTGTTAATTAACTTTTTCTTTAATGCCTTTTTTAACCGAAAAAGCATATCTCGATTTGTTTCGAAATTGCTTTTTAATATTTTCTGGTATTTTTTTTTTGTTGGATTCTTAGAAATAAAATGGCAAAGGCAGTCCAAGAGAGAGCCAGGGTATCGCGCGAATATGTGCTTCCTTTAAGAACTGAAAAGCGACCTATACCTACCATCGTAAAGGAAGGTGGAATTCCTAAGATCCACTCTTAGAGTTTTTTATGGTCTCCAAAATTACATAAAAACCGTTAAGCGATGCCAGTTAGTCGGATTAACTCGTGCGAGAGTGAGACGCAAAAGTCTGAAAAATCAATAAACTTAAATTAACCTGGTAGCACTCGACTTGATGTTTGGTTGGCTTTACGACTGGTCTTTTGTGGTAGTTCACTTCCAAATACGCCGATGGTTGAAATCAACCTATATTTACAAACATTAATTTAATTAATAGGTACTTCATCTGCAAAATAGAAGTGTTTTATTTAAAATCACGTTATTTTTTTATACATTTTAAGATTTTAATTCTCAATTTTGAAATCGCGATTCATTTGTGGCATTTAAATCTACGTACTTACATATATGCCTCTTTAACATTTGCAGTGTTGCCAAAACCGCGGTTTTCCCGCTATATTTGACTGTATTTTGTTGTCCTTAGCAGGAAGTCTATTAAAAAACCGCCAGTGTATTTTTTAGCTGGAAATTTCTTATTTGACGGTTTTCACCGTTTTTTGTAACTTTTAAAGAAATCTTATAATCCAATCTAAGCGCAGCTATGCAACACGTACCCAAAAGTGTAATTTTGTGTTGGTATAGAGTTAAACTTGAACAAGTGAAAAATAAAAGTGTGAAAATCGCGTATTAGTGAACGAAATTTAATTCAAATACAAAAAAAAATACAAATATAAAATATTAGTAAGCAAAAATTTAGACAAGAGTGGAGGGAGGACAAACCGAAAACTGTGTGATTGGATCAGCGAGTGTGAAGATCCATATGCTTATTGTCGATATTGCAATTGTATTCTGCAATGCAAATTTTCTTATTTAATTGCACACACTTCTACGAAAAAGCATCAAGTTTCAAAAGGTGGTTTTACACAAAAAAACAAAATTCCATTTTTACCAAAAAGTACAAAAGTCCAACAACACGAAGCTTCTTTGTCATACATACATATGTACTTATGTACAACTTATATAATTTATCTCATTCTATTTTTTTACTTTAAAGTCATGATAAATAAATTGTTTATAAAAAATTTGGCGGTTTTGTCAGCGTTTATTTTTACTCAGATAGCAGCTTTAAGCAGGTTTCTAGGAGCTATCTGACGGGAAATGGCTACAACATTTTGGCAACACTGACCATTTGCTAGTTTTTACGTTAAGTCGATTTATTTTTTTATTTTGCTAACATCTGGTTACACCGGTTTTTAATATCGCCTGTTTGTAGTAAAATAAAAAATAAAAACCGGACAGCGGCAGAGACATGCTGAAAACATAAACTTCAGAATTGTTTACAGTTTTAATTTAATATTTTGATATTGTTTTTGTTATCATAATTTTTTTATCTCCCTCACTCTCATTTCTTTTTTACTTTTAGTGATTCATCATTAGTACATACATGCGTACATACATACATATATTGTGAAGAAACAGCAGAAACGAATACTAAAGTTGAAATTAAATTAAAAAAATAATAAATATTAATATGTATATATGAAAGAAGAAGAGAAAGATTAAGTCGAAAAAGAAATTGTGAAAAAATAATAAGTAAAAAGAGTTTTAATACACATTAAGAAAAGTGTAGAGTTTTTAAGTGTAACATCTGAAAATAAACTAAACACAAAAAACAAAACTAAAAGTAAAAAAATTAAAATAAAAATTATTTCATTTCAAATAAAAAAAGAGAACAACACTAAAATCGACATTTGCTGTGAGTTTGAATAAACAAAAAAATAAAAAACAACAACTGTGGGTCTGCTCTTCTACTCCAATTCAATCCACTGGTTGCCATTTGATCTCTTCGTATTGGATTACAATTTTGGATAAAAAACACATACATACATACATACATAAGGTGAGTCTGGCTGGCTGTAAGATCATAAGACAAAATTAAAAAACATAATTTTTGACTGAAAAAATATAATACTTTTAATTTTGACCCAAAGAATATTGATAAAAATAACGACTACCTAGTATTTGTTGGGTTAAAAAAAGAGTCAGAGATAGAAATCTTTTTATGATTATTATTTTCTAGCTAACAACAATCACATTTCGTCTGACTTTTTAAATTGAAATTAAAAAAAAATAATCCGTATTTTGGATCCATGATTTTAAGTTTTTCGACTGATTTTTCATATAAAGGCTCCCCTAATGATTTTGGTTATTGTTTGTTATTTTCATTATGTTCAAAATCAATTTAGAGTGCAGTTTGTTTTGTGAAATTATTTTTCGATTCCCAACTGATTAAAATTTATTTATTATACACAACAAACAGTTTGTCTACAATCTTTTTTTGTTTATCTCAGAGTACATATTTTTCAACACAAACAAACTAAACAATTGATTAATTTTTCTTTGCCTTACATAAAAATTATTATTCAGATTTAAATTACTTATTTGATGAAAGTGTAATAATAGAAGGCAAACAAACAGACAATGCAAGTGTATATACATACATACATATGTACATACATACTTATATACTTAATTAAAAAGAAAAATAGAATAAAACTCAAAAAGGAATTAAAAAACGTGTTTGGAAGCATGAAAATTTTAATTATCAAAAAGGCATATTTGGATTAACAAACGATTCTTTACGGATATCAGAGATGAGATTATGAGTCACTCGCGGTCATGCTTGGACTCGAATAAAAAGTAGAACTGCCTGCGAAAAAATAAGTAAAATAAAAATGTATTATTTGTTAATTATTTTATTTCAAAATTTTCGAGCTGTTTTATCAAAAATATTTTTTGAAACTTTTTTTTCAGTTTGATCAATAGGTACATATATGTTTTCCGAATTTTCGTTATTTTGGGGAGGGTGCTCATGCACTCTGTTAATTATTTATGAAGGTGTAAATTTTTAGCTCTGACAACAAAGCATTGTGTTAAATGTGTCTAAAGCATAAATATGTATGAATGTGATTACATACATATATATATTTTCTTTAAAGTTAATTTATAATTGAACAATAAATACACGATTTTTCAAAACACTGAATTTTGTAAAATATTACCAATGAAAGGAAGGGTGTTCGTGCAGCCTGTGTAGCAGAAGTCAATGTAAAATATGGGAATGAATGTAGGGTTAAATTACTTTTGTTTATAATAGCTATTTGAATTTTTAGTGGGTTTTAACTATTACTAGCAGGGTTTGATTCGTAAAATACAGACTTTGTTTTGGAAAATTCACAATATCTTTCTTAAAAACCTGAATTTAATTTGGAAAAGGCCAAATATGAAGTTAAAAGCATATAATTAGAGTAATAACGTATTTACATTAAATTCATAAATTTGTTTGTTAAACTTGCTATTCATTTCTTTTGTTTGTTCAAAATTTGTACAATTACGATCAGATTTTTTCGAAAAGTCCTTGGTCCTTAAAATACCACACAATGTTGGTATATCTAATTTATTTCTTAGTTTGTTCTTATTGATTTGAGAAAAAATTCTTTCGACGTTAGCTGTTGCTACTGGTATTGACAAAACTGTGTGAACTAATTTTTTTCAAACAAGGAAAAGCTTCAGAGCCATCGTAGCGATTTGCTTTCAAAATGATTTCCCAAAATATTTTAATATTCTTTTCATTCAATAAATTATGTTCTTTAAAGTTGCAGTGAAGCATTTCTCGCCATTCGTCATCAGTTTGTGGAAAATTATTCGAATCGATAACATTTGGAAAGAATTTCATTAATTGGAAAATACTTTTATTATTGCTTTTCATAATACTAGAGTACGCCTAGTGGTCGAAATTCGACGGCAAGTTTAAACATACACCTATTTTAGTTGCATTCATTTAAAGGGAAAAAACTACCTAATTATTTATTGCCTTCCCCATGGGAAAAAATAAACGAAATAAAATTGCATACGAACACGCACATTTATAAAAAATCTTTACTCATATCCATATGAATGTCGGTACTCTTAAACACGCTCATTGCTTTGCTTATGTTTTAATTTGAACCAATACATAAGTGAATGCATGTACGTGTGTATTTTTAGCATTTGTAGTGGTGTCAACTTTATGAGCCTTTTATTCCTTTAATACTAAACCGATTCAAATAATATATGGTCGGGTCACTAAAGCTCAACAATATTTACCATTTGGTAACAGAATAAAGAAAATCGTTTCACAAACAAAGGAGAAAAAGAGATCCAAAAATTTGTCTTTGTCTATTTATATAGAAGATAAAAAAACCGAGAAACAATAAAAGTCGTGGTCGCTTTTTGTACACATGAACCGATTTTAATGATTTTTAAATTGCATACTTCATTCAATATTTTATACTGCCATATCACGTCGTTTGTTATATGCCATAGAGAATATATAACAAAAAGTATGTTTAAAATATTTTATATAGCCATTTGCAGTATTTCAGCTACCTTATGAACCCACTTTTCTGATTTTAAATATTAACATATTTACGTATTCATAAACGACTGGTAAAGCTAATTTGTACATTGAAACTTGATTTTCCACATAATACTTGTAGCGTAAACCTACTGTAACTTTAATAATTGCTTACGATTCGAATACGGTTGTAAGAAGTTATGGTTGACGGGCGCAGATTCATGATGGGAGGAATTGTTATTCCTCCATTCAAAAACTATCTATTATTTTCGTAAGTAATTTTTTTCAAAAGGTCTCAAAATTCTTGAGCTGGCTGCTCAAAGACTTTTCTAATATCTTCAGCAATCGTTTTAAAGAAAGAGGAAACGAGATATTAAAAAGGACTTCTATTGACGTGTAATAACTCTTGACGTGTACATGAGAATGTATTAGACTTTTAAACTAACTTATAAAACGCCGGAACTAACGTTTGTTAACAGTTTTTAGCTTTCAAATTATGATTAAACCCTTATTTGACTGGACTATGTTTATTTCCTTGAAAATATACAAATAAAAAATTTGTCATTAAAAGTTTTGTAACAAAATTACTTTATGAATAACTTTTTGAAAAGTTTACAATATTAAAAACAAGAGAATAACAAAATTCATTTACTCGACAGTTAAATTTGTAACAATAGAAATTTTTAAATACGACTAAAATTCGTAAAAAAATCTAAAAGTTATTTCAATGAAATTTTGCTGAACAATAACATTATACAAACCAATTTGTTATTGTCATAATTTTGCTTGAAATTTCAGTTATTAAAACAAAATCTAAAAATATTATATTTTTTACTACCAACGAAAGTTTTTAAGTAGAAAATAATGAAAATTTAAGTAAAATGAATATGAAAGTAAAATGCTTGTGAATTTTAAAATATGTACTCGTAAATTTGCTCAAGTTATGTTTCCATTTTATTTATTTGTTTTTTTTTCAGAAATCTGAATACATAAATATAGTGGAAGCAAATAGAATAGGAAATAAGCTGTAATTTTTATTTTATAATATTTTGATTTAAATCTCTTATCATTTGTATAAATTAAAACTCTGGGACTTAAATGAAAGGTATAAAGTTTTAATTAAAAGTTTTGACTTAAATGGTTAGGTAAAATGTCATAGAAGTTCGACAAGCATCAAAATGATGAAGTCACTTTCGTTATGTGTTCATGTGATGTTAATATGACCGACCAGCAATTGATTTAGATACAAATATAAAGTTTTCCAAAAAGAGGTTTAATTTTGATATGTAAAAAATCGAGTATTTTTAAGCGAAATCATCGGGTGTTTACATAATTATAAAGAGAAGTGTATGCCATTTATAATGGAAAGCAATATCAGCTAAATGCCCGCCACGGGTACGCTTGCGGGACCATATCATTAGTTCGCACATTTGCGGTTGTATGTGCTCGGTAACTTCACGAATTCCACCTTTGAGGTCTTGCTTCGATTGTAGGCCTTTGTCAAAAACCTTTCCTGCCGCGTATCCGCAAAGAAAAAAGTCTAAAGGTGTTAAATCAAAAGATCTCGTGGCCAATCGTGATCGATTCTTCCAGAAATCACACGTTCAGGAAAGTTTTTACACAAAAGACGGATGACATTCTTACTTGTCTTGTCTTCTCGAAAATAAACGTCGATCACATCAAAAGCTTCTTAAGGACATTTGATCAATAAATATTTAAGGTAGCAACACTCAGTTTTTTTTGCATAAAACAACATACCGTATCATTTTAAAGCGCACTAAAAAGTTTTTTAAATTCTATTTAACAAAACACACGTAGAATAATTTTTAACTTAATGATGCGCTATCAAACAACCAACCGTATGTAAACTCGTGATTATTTTTCAACTTTAAAAACATAAATTTTTTGTTTGTATGTCTATCTTTGTTCCTTACTTCCGTCCTTCCTCTTATGTCTTCCACAACTGAATGACAATGAAGTTCTCAGAAGAAATTTTAAATCATATCTAACTTACTCGTAAAATCTATTAAAAAAGTTGTAACACGACTCCCAAAACTTCATATAAATATTTAAAATAAGCACATTGAATAGGGTTAAGGAAAAAAATACATATACAGTGCAACCTCGCTTAATACAACTAATAGAAATTTAGGTTGTTGCGAGAATCGGTCACAAATTTTTTTGGGACAACTGTATTAATGGCTTGTCATTTTCCTTCTCTTGATATGCGACTTAAGAACTTTGTTACAATACAATTGAATATATATTTAATAATATTATCACATGGGTGTGAAGTTAGCTCCGTTTGTACCTCTTGCTGTTAAGTTAACATTGCTTTAACTAAGAGACTGTTAAGTTAACAGAATTAACTGTAAGTCGAGATTTGTTCGCAAAAGTACTAAAAATTCCGCACAAGTACATTCGAATTTCACGTAAAATACATTTAAACTAATTTTTCGAAACGCAATAAATAATCCACAAAGTAAAAAAATCGAGATTTGCGTTGTGTGATGCTGCACTGTATAAATAAAAAATATATCGACGAAATTTTAAATATAGAAATAAGAAGAATGAAACAAAAATTAAAAACCAGCATATAAAAATAATCAATCAATGTCAATGTTTAATATTAATAGACCAACAATTTTGTTTTATTGCTTAAATATGGTAAAATGAAATGAAAAATCGAAAAAAATTTAAAATAAATATTGTAAAGATTTTAATCTAGTCGAGGACTGCAGGGAATAACAGAACAGCAAATTAATGTGATTTAAGGCCTTAACTTATAATAGACCAAATTGGAAATACAAATACTGATTGAATTTGAGAAATGACTTAACAAATAAGACTATATGTAGAAATATTTCATTTTTATTTTGGATTGAATTCGTGAGACAACAAAATTTTTCGTTTATCTTTACGATATACAAACAAAGAAAGTGGTTTTTATAATTCAAAGTGTTTTATAATTGTTCACATTTTATAAAATTTTGTGTAAAATATAATCTTTTGAGTAATTTTTTAGTACTACGACGAGTTGAAATACATTTTGCCAGAAGCGTGTCAAAATATTTCTTTGTCACCGATTTTTAAAAGTTGTTAAAACATTTGAATGTTAACTCTTGAAAATCTCAAAAGATAAAAAAAACCTTTAGTTTGTATTTTCGTTATTTCTTTGCGATTCAAAATTCACTTTCTCATTAGTCAATTTTAAACTTTAAAATCGTAATTTTTTAAATATAAAATTTCATGCTGAATGGAGTTGTTTGGCCCGTGTTCAAATCATAAATTTAATTGCTTTTTAATTAAGTTTTTTTTGAATGGAATATTTTAATCATCAGAATAACAGAACAGATTAGTACTGATTTCGAGGTCGCTACACAATCTCTTTGGCGTTCTTCGTTCAATTTGACCACTTGCCACAGTAGATACACAGCATGAATGAATAGTAAAAAAACAGAAAATCGACTTTCGACTTTTCGATCAACCATTTTCTGTTCCGAATAATTAACCGATTAATCGTAGGCAAAAATCGATTATTTTATAGTCGATTTGTATTTTTTCTTTCCTTTAAATAAAATTTCTTGTTTGGTGTTTATTAAAATTCTAAGTAAAACTTAAAATTGTATTTATTAACTCCTTGTCCCAGTAAATTCTAAAGAAAGTTTCTTTCGTAATTTCAATAATAATAAAAAACATTTTTTGTTTGTTTTCGATATAAGGAGCGATATAAGTGAACATAAAATTAAAGTGAACCTTTCGTCCACTTTTAAAACGAAATCAATTGTTTTGTTTTGTTCACACTCCTCATCCGATATTTCTTCAATATCAATGTTTTTTGTTTCTCCTTTTTTAGCAAAAGAAACTTTATGGCATTTTTGTAGATGATTGGCCAAAGTGGATGTGCTTCCACAAAAACAAAACTCTTTAGTACAAATAGAGCACCTGCACTTTTTTCCATTTAAAATTTTTTTTAAAGTAGTGCCAAACATGGCTCGGTGGTATTTTTGACAAAATTTTATATATTATGTATATAAATGTTATCTTTTTCACGAGACTTCACTTTTTTATTTATGATACACCGACTTGCAATTTTATTATTTTACTTTATTTTGTTTTCACAAGAATTTGAACAATTCAAGTAAAGTTTATATTAGACGACTATGAATTAAGATTTGTTTCAGTGGTTTAATTTTGTTGGTGTTAGCCACAGCGAAATGACCTTATTAGTGCAACTACAACTGGTATTCACCGAACAGTCATGTGAAATGCATGCATAAAAAGTTTTTGTTTATAGAGTTTGACACTTTGGTGTAGTCAGTTGATAATCGTCTGGACTAATAATGTCACTTGGTAGTCATTCGCCTTGATGTTAACAATTACAAAAACATTGAAATAAATGTGTTTTTGTAAACTTTGTAGAGCGGTGCCAGATTACGGAAGAATGACCAATGACACACGATTTGACCAAATTCCACTCAGCAATCTATTTTGGTTTGCCCACAACTAAAAATGCTTCCCAGAATCAAGAATTCAATATGTTTCGTTCCGTAATCTCGTTTGCACCAAACTAGGAGATGAAATATCCCAATTTAAATCATGTTAAATTTTGTCCCAAAAATGTCTTGTGATTGTTATTGTGATCTTGAAATCGATTTAAAAGTAACTTGATTTTCTTTATACGTAAATACATAGTTTATACATTTTCAATACTGAATGCTTTTTGTTATATTATAGTACAAATTAAATTTAATGTGCCTTTTTCGCTATATTCTTATGGCCTTATTCACAAACGCTTAATAAAGTTAATGTGTACATTAAAACCGATTTTCCCATATAAAAATCCAACATTAAACCTACAATAACTTTATTAATCGTTTGTGAATAAGGCCATTAATAAATCTAAATAAAAATAATGTAAATGAAAAAAATGTATTTTAGTACAATTAAGTCCCAAGAAGTGTAAATTTTCAAGCTGTTTGGTACACAGATATTTTGTAAAAAAAGTTTATACTTTTTGTTAATTTTACAATGAATTCAAATATTAATTTGAAATATTAACAATCTCTTGCACTGCAATTTTGTATAATAAAGGTATTAATTACTCCACTTGAATTTTGTTAAGTTTAAATTAAGTTCAAATGCTTATCGGTATCGGTATCGCCGATAATTCTTTTGAGTAGCGGGTTCGTATCGGCAAAAAGGCGTATCGTTACATAAAGTAAAACAAAATAAATCGTAACAAACATCTGTATTATCGTCTTTTATTTTTAGTTGCTTTGGTGCTGTCATTGCAATTAAAAGTTTTTAATTAAAATTTTCAGAAAAATTGTATACTTCTTAATTTCTCAATTCATATGTCCTGTAACAGACATAATCACTGTGATAGCAATCAAAATGGTTTCATTTATTTACTTGTTGATCGTTTAAGTGTTGACTGTTTAGATATTTACTTAAGAAGTTGATTAAATTTATAATGAAAAACGTACCCTTTTGGAAAAACAAGAATAAATTTTTATCACTTCATACAAATGAACATTTTATTTATAAAGCAATACTTTGTTTTGCTTACTTCGGTATTTACTTTTTATCGTTTTGTATATTTATGATATGATATTTGAGAATACTATACCATACGATACGATATCTAGATGTGTGTATGCATGTTTGGTTTTATTTTATCTAGAGCAATAAAAGTAAAGAATAGCGTTGTAAGGTTTTATATGGAAACAATATTTGATTGGTGAGTTAGTTCATTGCCTTTTGATCATCTAACTTAATAATCTGGAAGCAGGAGTATATTCCTGTTAACAAAAACAATCAAATCGGTTTAAAATAAAAAACGGGCAGACGCGTAGACGACGAACATCGAATCCAACTAAGCAAATCCTTTCAAATAGAAAGTTCAAAATCCATTTATAAAACGTTTAGACGACGGATAGCGAATGCAACATAAAAACATTTAAAACAAAATGGAAGCAAGTCCTTTCAAATCTTCCAAATCTGTTTAAAAAATGCGCACTTCTAACATTGAAAAAAAACACACGAATTGATAAAAAATGAATATAACAAAAACCCAAAGAAAATAACTTGAAATATGGAGTATGAAGAATCGCAGAGAAAATAAAACTAAATAGAACTCTTCTTGGAATTGTCGGTCTAATAGAAATTATTCTCTTTTTTATTAGTAAAATTTTGCAACTATAATTTTTGCGAAATGGCGGCAGTTCTTCCAAAAATGATCACAGCAAAGTTATAAGTTTGCCTTCGTCATACTAACTACACCAAAAATTTAGGAATTTTATTAAAAAATGCCGGAACTCAAGATTCATTAATCCAGGGATTTTCGGGCTCGCAACTGGCAGCCCTAGTTTAAACCTAAGCATTCCATAATTAATGCTTTGCTGCCTTCCCCACAATATCCTAAGAAAATCTTCTTTTTTCTTGGCATAAAACAAAAAGAAAAAAACAAGCATTAAAAACTTATCAGTTATATCCTTAAATATTTACTTCATTACACACTAAATAGTAAATAGACCTTTGAACAAACAAACAAATAAACAAGCATACAGTTCAATATGTTGTAAATAAAGCAGAAAAGATAAAAACAAAACTAAAGAAAGAAATGACAATTTTTCAGGTAAATTGATAAAATATCGTATATTGACATTTACTTATTAATACCCTCAACACATAAAAAAGAACTCACTCTTTATCGAAAATTGTTTCTTATCATTTTCCGTTACAACAATGTCTGACATAAAAAATGAAATGAAATTATGACACGACTATGGTTCGCCAACAACAACACCAACCATCAGTGACAACACATTCTTACAAACAATGAGAAGAAATGTCACCCCATCAAATTTATAAACACCCGTAATAAGCAACAACAAAATTTAAAAGTTGCTCTGTTTGTTACCTAACTCTCGAAATCATACGAGGGATTCCCTCGAATTGCTTGACATTCTAGGAGGAACATAAAGGATATGCGGCAATAATCTCTTTTTTGTGCATGGTTCTCATGTGTTTGCGAAGCCGCTTGGATTCATATAATAGTCGTATTACGTACCTCCCCTTCCAACATATCCGCGCCAGAGTTATAAATTAGATATGATGAAAATCGAAAACATCGAAATTTCTTAGATGTAACCTTTACGTCTTCATCGCTGAAATTCTTGAGTTGGTTGTTGTAGTGGCTTGGGGGATTCGCAATTGTTGTGAACGCTTATTTGGATAATTTTTGAATTGAAACAAAAAAGACTACGATGTTTTTGATATTCAGTGCGGTACGGTCTCCCATTGTAAAATATCACTTAAGGCCCTGATTCACTGTACTACACGATCGCACGATTCATTGACAGGAAAATTTTACATTAGTCTGACCGACTTTAAAAAATCCCTTCGATTGTCCACACTATTAAACAAAAATGATGCACAAACATCTTTTTGCTTTCGATGTTTTAACAATAGAAAAAGTGAATATAAAATGTTAACGTATAAAGAAAAGGTTAAAATATTATCATCATTGGTGCTGGTTAACCATAAATACTACTCCGATCGCATGAAAGCTATAATTTTATGAAAATTTTCATAAAATTTACCAAATCGCACGACTTGCCAAACAAATCTGTCACACTGTTGCATTTACAGTCCACACTAACATCCTTTTTGGCACACATGCCATATTTGGCAGATCGTGCGATTATGTAGGGTAGTGAATCACGGCCTTTAAGGTCATTTCACACTATAATACAAACTCATGAAATTTATATTAAAAATTTACATAAATACATACGAAAAACAAAAAATTTTCTAAATAACCTCTGTCTCATTTATATGGAAAAGCAAATTGTAGAAACACAAATGCACACTTTGTTTATTTTTCAACTTGACGCTGATGAATGTGCATGTGTAATAATTAGTGTGCATGTGTTAGTAGCAACTATATCAAACCGATTTAAATAGAATTAAGATTGAGCACATCTATGTAAAACCCCGTTTAAAAACATATAAATCTTTCCAAAATCGGTTCATTATTACGGCCGTAAAACGGTTCTAAAACACTTTTTTGCTTATTAATAATATAGATATTACGTAAATTAACAAAAGTGCAACATTTATGAAGTTGTTCTTTGAAAAACATAAAAAAACAATATCAATCTATAATATCATGGTTAATTTATGTAATACTTGTATTATAGTGTGAAATACTGGTATTATCTATTATATAAATAGGCAAAGATAAATTTTTAGATCCCTTTTTCTACTTTGGTTGCCAACCGATTTTCTTCATTCTTTTACCAAATAGTAAACATTGTTGAGTTTTAGTGACCCGACTATATATTATTTTAATCGGTTCAGTATTAAAGGAGTAAAAGGACCCTAAAGTTGGCACCACCACAAATGCTAAAATACACATTTACATTCACTTGTGTAAGTATTGGTTCAAATTAAAACATCCGTGTTTGTATGCAATTTTATTTTGTTTATTGTTTTTTCCGTGGGGAAGGGAATGAGAAATTAGGTAGTTTTCTCTCTTTAAATGATTGTAACTAAAATAAGTGTTTGTTTAAATTGGCGGTCGAATTTCGACCACTATGCGAACTCTAGTAGTGTGAAATGACCTTTTGCATTAATGATTAATTCTCGAAAACCCTGTTTTTCTATTTTAGGACGGCCCTCGTACTCAGCAGCAAATGGTTTTTATTATTTTTTAACTTTGTATTGATTTTTATATTAACAGCTCCAAACAAACACACTTAAATAAAAAGTTGAAAGAAAAATTCAACAAAACTTTGTTGAAGTTACTGATAGAATTGCAAGAAAAACAAATTTATAAGAAAGAGCCAAACACATCACATCATCAGTTCTATGGAGTTTAATAGTGATTATACTGCTGTTGTCGAGTAGAAACTAAATTGAACAATTTTTGATGACTTCGTGAACGATTAAAGTGATGGGGAGACACTTACCCAGTTCCACAAAAGCGCTGCAGTAAACGAGGTGTGTTTGTTTTGTTTACAATAATAGATTCTTAAATTCATACCGAGCGAAGTTCATTTAAAAACAATAGCCGTATTCAGTGTTTAGTGCGTTTTGCAAATGCAACTACATATTTTGTCATTGATAGTGAGCGCTAGTTTTAAACAACATTGCAAAGTATACTTTGACAAAGTCTCTTCAATTTTCTTTTAAACTTTGTTTCGCTTCTAGACACGCAAAGTTTACTTTAAAATAAATGTGTTTGTTTGTTGGATGAACATGCAAATCAAACACACGTATGAAACCAAATACAAGTAAGTGTAAACGACGAACGAAGAAGAAAGCAACTTCGCGAGTACAGCAAAGGGTGTACACAAGACGAAAATTGTGAAGCTATGACTGCTTTTCCACGACCAAAGTTTACTTTGACGGCTTTTCCACAGTCAAAGTTAAGTTTGCAAAGTTTAATTCAGTTGGGAGAAAATATTCGTCTCTCTGTCTTTCTCGCAGCTGAAACTTTGCAAAGTAAACTTTGACCGTGGAAAAGCAGTCATAGCTTCACAATTTCGGCCATTAAAAACACAACGCTAAAAAAAGTCAGCTGGATTATTGAACAGACCTGTATTATTGCATCATGTTCACCATCACCAAATAAATTTTTTTTAATTCACTGTGAAGTCTTCCAAATAATTTAAAATTAAACATATTTCATTTGTGGTCCACTTTTTCTTTGATTTTCTCTTTTTGCTTGTTTTATTGCATCAGTCGATTCCATTGCTTGTACATTTCTTAGTAAATAAATTTTGTTCTTTACAAATGACAGCTTTAAAAGTGAATGATGACAACGCAATGCACATAGCAAAAAAGCAATACCATTTTCAGTGTTGCTAAATTGCAATAAAGTGGCAAATGCAAAGTCTAATATTTTGTTGTTGTATTGCAAAAAAACGCTATGATATTTTGCATTTGCACTTCTGCAAGACCATTCGCATCAAACACTGACTACCGCTAATGTATTTATAAGGAACGCAAAGTGTAGTAAAAAACTTTCCACAAATTTATACTAAGCAAAATTATGGTTCAATAATATTAGTTTGCTCAATTTTTTTTATTATAGCTTTCCTCCCCGTTTTTAAGGAATCACATTTGAGGCAGCCCAATACGAATAATGGTAATCCTGAAACTTGTCATATACCATACCACTTTTATGTATTCCATTCAACATACAGACCAGACAAGCAAAGCTAATGACTGCATTTATCGTTACATTACATTATATATGTAATGAAGACGGTTGTTTTGATCACCACGTTTACTGTTTTAAGTTGCAGTCATATTCTGTTTCTACATTTAAGATGAAATTTTTTTCATCATCCTCAATTTTATTATTATTGAATATAAAGGTTGAAATTATCATTACATTTATAAATTCTTTCTTTGCCTGTAATATTAGTCATCATTATTATTTTCATATATTAAATATTTATAAAACTTCTATAAATATGACAATAAAAAGTATTCAGTAGAACCGTTACAGTTCGACACACCTTTAAAACGGACAATTTATAACAAAAATTTGTTTTTTCACGTGCTTGTCTTGCTCTTTTTACTTTTCATTTACCATTTCGAATTTTTATGTGTTCAATTCCTTAGTTGACTTGTCTATCCATTGAAAAGTCTTCCATGTTTATGGCAATAACGTGTGAAATTATCACATTTTGTGTTTTTGTTCCTGAATTTGTAATGCAACATTCCTTGTAATTTTTTTTTTATGGTTTTTATAGGTATGTGAAAAGGAATAAACACTAACGGCTACATTTCTTTTGACAACATTGTAGGAAAGAATTCAGCTCATATTTTTCAATATATTATTTGCGCACAATTTTTTGTTGTTACTAAAACATGAACATTTTGTACCTGAAAATGTGTTTCAAATGATGGTTTCTTTTCTAACAAAAATATAAATTTGTTGTCTTTTAAAAAAATGCAATTTAATATTCATTAGAAAGAGTGCACCGTCTTTAAAGTAGGCATTTTTGGGAATAATACTTAATTGAATTATTTTCTACGCAATAAGATTTTTAAAATTTTGGAAAAAGTACGAAGCGATTTAAAAAATTGTTAATAATAAAAATCCCAAAAAGAAAATGTTTGTATCCGATGAATTGTTTTTATAAATATGTTTTTCATTCAAAATAAGAATTTTTTAAGAAATAATATTGATGGTCACATGTTGACAAAAAATAATTGATTTTTATTACTTTTCATGTGAACTAATTGATTTTCTTTCAAATGTTACTAAATGCGTTAAAAATAATAAATGCATTTTTAACAATTTCAGATTTAATTATTTTGTTTTTAGAGTTCTTTTTTCCAGCAAAAATATAATTTCATAAAAAGCTAAAACGTCAGTTAGTTACGTGCCAATATTTCTAAGGATATAAATTAAACATTCATCAATCGGTATCGGCCACGACTATACAAGTGCATTTTTTTTTGTTCTTGAATTAACGTGAAATCAACAAATACCATCAGATTAAGGGACCATATTTTTTGGATCGAAATTCCTTAAAAAGTGTTGCAAGACCAATAAACGATATTTTTCTATTTTCCTTGTTATCTGGTGTGTGTCTTCATTGAATTATGTATGCCTGGGGTTTCTGTTGGTAATTGGATTTAGTTTTATTTTTTGTATTTAATTCCTTCTAAAAAACATTTTCATTATATATTATCTTAGCATATATTTTCTTTACTATGATGGTTGGTTTGTGTGACAGCCCTCTTCACGTAGGTATTCAAGTAGAATCTAGACGATTCCTTTTTGAAAAAGACCACTCCACTCGTCGGTGTCAACCTATGTAGAACCGTATCTAATCACTCGGATACGGTGATTGGTACTAGATCCAACCTGAAAATCTGAAAGGTCTTCTAGTACATTACTGCAAAGCTGGACATTCGCAAAGAAAGTGGAAGATTGTATCTTCTGTGCTTTCTTCTCGACAACTTCGGCAGAACTCATTATGGGACAGGACTATGCTATTGGTATGTCTGCTGACCGTCCAGTGCCCTGTCACGACTGCAACGAGCCTCGAGATGTCCTCTCAGTTTCTACATGTTAATTGTATTGAGCGTTTATAATTATAGCAAGACCACATTTTCTTTGCAACCTTGCACGTGTCTACATTCAGCAATCTGCATTCAGCCTTATAAAGATACTACTTGAATATGAAATTTCTTATAGTGCGAAACGGAATTGCTACCGTTTCGGCATTGAAGGCATTCAGAGCAGAGCCAGCCCTAGCCAACTCGTCCGCCTGTTCGTTGCCTGAAAAATTGCTATGTCCTGGAGCGCAGATGAGGGTAAAATCAGCCTGACCTGAACTAGAGGAAGTGGTATGTGATCTTAGGGATAGGAGCGCTGCTTGGCTGTCGACAAATATGCCGACTTTACCCTGTAACTTGCTGTCGACCACCTTTCTGGCCGCTTCCTTTACAGCCAGAATTTCGGCCTGAAAAACAGTGGCGGAAGAAGCGTTCGTTACTTAGATCGTCTGCACAGACCCCAGAGCCGACACGGCAGAGTAGTTTTGATCCATTACTATATACTCTGATGCCGTATTGTCTTACTATTATGCCTCCCTTCTACTCCCGTCTGGTTGGAATTATAACTTTAAACACTTTATCAAGTCCAGATGAGGTACAATGTAATCAGTGGATTTCCTTAGCATATGGGATAGTTGATTCATGTTTCTGGTGTGACCATACGTCCTTGATCTCCACCACCCAGATGCCGCTAATCCTGCCGCGCTGCAATCCATGAAGGTCAATTGGAATAACATTTAGTATACCATCCATAGCCTCCGAAGGACTAGTACGTAAACATCCCGACGCAAGCGGATCTCTATTCTGTAGAGTTGATCTACGACGTATTTTTTACTTGTGGCAGGCCACTATACTACAGAGTCATAAGTCAGTATTAGACGCATTATTGTTGTATACATCCATTTCAGAATTTTGGGGCTTAGGTCCCATTTATAGCCAAACATCCTACGACAGGAGTAGTAGGCAACCGTTCACTTTCTAAACCTGTGTTAGTCACACTATATTCCCTGACATTGCTTTTATTATGGTTAGTAAATTTGCTTGGAGAACTGATTTGTTATCACAAAACTAATAAAATCGCAATTGGTAGACGACAAAATGATTCCGTATGAGCTTTAACTGTTAACTGTGCCAAACACGTAACACATTCTTAATTTTTCAATTTTTAATGTTTGCACGAAATTAGCTGAGCTGTTTTAGTGTTAAGTTGAGAAGAATTGTTTGGCTTAAGTTCAAATCTGACTACCAATTTATTTTTTAATTTTAAGAAACTTTTTTCATACTAACTGAAGTTGATTAACTTGTAATAATAAAAATAAATAGACGCAATTGTCGTATTCTAATTTTTTAAGCATTGCGATTAAATAGTTTATATTCCTAATCTTTAGTATCCACCGTTAAAAGTCAGATTTAAAACTTAAGGCAAATAATCCCTTTCAACTTAAATCTATTGTCCAATATTTTTAAATATATTTAATATTTATGTATATACTACATCATATTAATTATGAGAAAATCTCATAAAAGTATATTAAATAAAAACAGAATTTGGTATAATTTCAATTTACTTACACATCCTCTGTTAACCAGGGCTGTTAAATTTCGATTACGATTAGGAATCAATTAGATTACATTTTAAAAAGAATTGTACTGATTATATAATTTTATTTTAAACAATTTCTAAAAACTGATTGATTGCGATTACTAATAATCGAAAAGTAATCTGGATTACTGGAAATTACGATAAAATAATAAAAAAGCAATCCAAAGTAATAAAGAATAATCCGACTACTTTCAAAAATTAGCAATCAAATTTCATGATCGGTTGTTTTATATTAAATCCCAGCAAAATGTATCAGACGATGATATATTAGAAGACGCAAATGTGGATCTAAATGAAAACAATCGCTTGTATTACAAATTTTAAAAAATCTACCGCAAACTGTGTTAGTATAATCGGTGATTTCTTGTACATATTTAGATAAGACAAAGACAATATCAGAAAAACTAGCAAATCTTTTTAATGCAATCCTATCGCTATCACCAACATCTATTTTAAGTGAAAAGGTTTTTCAATGGAATATTCAAGAAGCAAAAATCTAAGCTGTATACAATTTATAAAAGACTATTTTAATAGTTGTGATTCAAATATTGTACAATTTTTCATTAAACGTAATTTTTTAAAAGTTTTAGAACTTTATTCGTAGGTACAAATAAATATTATTTAATTGTTTATTTTTAACTCTATTTCTGTGTTATTGTTTTATGTTTTTTTATTAATATAATAAGGGCCATTATTACAATTTGTCGTTAGTTAAAGGTAGGATTTTGTCGAACCGATAAATGGCTTTGCATTATAAAATCTTCATTTACCATTTTTTATCCATTAAATATTATTATTATTAATATTGATAAAAATTTAAAGTTGTAATCATGCAAAGCTATTTATCGGGCAGCCAAATCCTGCCTCTAAAGGTCCCTAAAAGTATCAAATCAAACACATATATATATTTCTTTCATTGGATACAATTATTTAAATTTTTTTTTTAATTCGAGTTATTCGAATAATTCAAACCCCTTATTTGATTAATCGAGCAATTTAATAATCCTAAAATCGATTAATTCCTTAATCGAACAAAAGCAAAAGTCAAATAAATGGATACTCTAGTAAGTACCCATAATATTGTGATAATTTGTTAATTTTATAATTAATAATATGAAGTGAAATTTTTTTAAATTAAATTTGAAATACCATATTCACTCTTATTCCAGTTGGCGACATCGACGTCACGTCAACACAATACCAAAAAATTGGGTCTTGTCTACCCGTTGTCGAAAACAACTGAGTACTATTATTGATGGGCTCATGCTATTTTATGGACCTTAGAGGACATAAATAAACTAACAGTAGCACAAAATTGTTTGCGATAGCGAGTAGACAAGCTCCAATTTTTTGGTATTGTGTTAACGGGTCTATGAAGTAACTCCCACGAAATAAGTCCCACTTTTAAAAACGAAATAAGTCCCACCAAAAATTGCTTAAAAAATGAAATAACTCCCACGAAATAAGTCCCACTTTTGAAAGCGAAATAAGTCCCACCAAAATGAAATGATTTAAAAATTTACTTGAAATGAAATAACTCCCACTCAAAATGAAATAACTCCCCCTCGAATAATATATTTCTTAAATGAATTAAGTCCCACTTTCACAAACGAAATAAGTCCCACTTTTTCACTGTTTAATGCGATTTCAAATAAGGAGTATTTGGCTCTTCGAAAAAAACACACGTCGAATAATATGAATAATCAAAGCAGAGGAATAATAAAGAAAAATCGTATGCAAGGTTGCAGAAGGCTTCTTAATGGAATGGATATTACGAATTTTGATAGAGTTCCAGAATTTATTATTAATTCTTTTTTCGGTCAAGGAACGTATAGAGAACGCCTACAAGTAACAACGTTTGGATTCGTAAATGGATTAAGTACAGATCAATTGTTCTTATTATTAAGATGGAAACCGTTTCGGAAGGACCATCAGATTAAAATGATCGACCTTTATAAATGGCTTGAAGATCCAGTGCATGGTAGACGGTATTATAGTTTTAACGTGGCATTGGGATTAATTTTATTTTGTAATGGTGATATTAGAAAACATGGAACACGAATTCCAATTTCTTACTAAAAGTATAATAAAACACATACATACGTAATTACGTCAACAATTTTTTTTAATATTGTTTTTCCAGTAGTTAAGTTCGGTACATATTTGTACACATTTCTTTAAAGTTTTTTTATTATAGCAAGTATAAAGTAATTAATAACAAAAAAAGGAGAGCCATGGGATACAAGGACAAAAAATTATAGTTGTCCCTTTTACGAAATGTCCAATATATAATTTTTTGCATAAGAAAAAAATGAGAAATAAATAAAATATAAATTTAGGGGTATGAAATAACTCCCACTTTACAAAACGAATTTATTCCCACTTAAAACGAAATAAGTCCCACTTAAAAAAAAAGCGTAACGAAATAAGTCCCATCAATTGACGAAATAAGTCCCACTTTTAAAAAAGAAATAACTCCCACTTTCAAAACAACAATTTTTTGTGGAAATTATTTCGTTTTTAAAAGTGGGACTTATTTCGTGGGAGTTACTTCATAGACCCTGTGTTAACATGACGTCGATGTCGCCAACTGGAATAAGGGTGATTAATTTAGAGACGTCAAAGTAGAGCCATAGGTAGTTTAAGGGTCAAGTTGAATATTGTTATATGTATTCGAAAATATTGGCTCAGAATTCGTATTCGTTATATTCGTTACATCACTAGTACATTCATGTATGGATACCTCCTTCATATCACACGCACACACTAGACAGTTATTCCCAGTTTTATAAAACTTTTTTGAATAAAAAATTAATGAAATGGCTCAGATTTTTTATTGATTCAAAATGTTTGAATACATTTTTTCCATTGTTTTCGTCTTTTTTTTTTTTAGTTGAGGAGGGGTAAAACTGTCAAGTTTTTTATATATGTATGTACATGAACATTTGATTGATTTCATATGAAATATCTTGACATTTTTAATACACTTTTTTAGGAACGCGTGTCCTAAAAGATCGCTTAATCTTTAATTTTTTTGTTCCGTAAATATAAATTTAAAGTCGTTGTTGTAGAAAACAAAAACATTTTACGCATTAAGTAGACTTCCGAAAATTATTATATTTTCGTTTTTTTTCCTTCGTATTAGAAAATGTCATAAAATACTTTGGCTATTTCAAACATACATACATACATAACTTAATTCCTTAATCTGTTTGCTACCATCTCGCCCAATTCATTTGTTTGCATTTTTAATACGCATTTTAACATAGAAATTTAACAAAAAGTTCTTAAAAACTTCCGGCTTTTATTAATGCGATTATTATTTAAGTTATTGTGGAGATAATAATAAAATTAAACAATATTCAATAAAAGCATTTATTATGTGTTATTTAAACAAGAGAAAACTTTAACAATTAACTTAAATGCTTGCTTAAATACTAAAGAAAATAGATGGCGGTGTTTTTCAAATAAATTATGTATTTCACTAGAGAACATTTTTTTTTCAGGACATAAGTGTTAAAATAGAACAAAGAAGACAATGAAACAATTCAATTAAGTTCTTTTTTTATATGTACATATAATCTTTAACAAAACGTACACGATAAAAATTAAAACGTTTTAAGTTTTTTTCTGTATGCAATAACAAATGGTCGCTGCAGACCGAGCCAATAAAAATATTTTTTTTTCTTAAATATTTCCTCTATTAGGGCAATCGTCAATCTTGTAAAAATAGATTACTACATTATTATTAAAGGGGAATTTCTTTTCCCCAGAAAATTTCATTGCAGCTTCTCAAAACTTGAAGCGTCACTAGATCTGTTACAGCATTACTCGTAATAAAGACATTTTCGGACTAAAGGGCGGGCACAGAAATAGATTCTGATTATTTTATTGACACAGATTTTCGTATTTGCATTCGCGAAATCCTTAAAAATTGATATTGTCTACATCACTAGTAAGTACATGTAATTTTTTGGTTATTTGTGATGTACATACAATTTTTACATTTAAAAAGTAAAATATAAAATAGTGTGTATGTGTATTGAATTGGCCAAAAGTTTCCTTTTTGCTAATAAAAATATTTTTAGGGAAATAAATTTTATTTTGCCCGAATGCCCGAAAAGTTTTTTTTAAACTGATACGGCAACATTGATCGCGAGATTAATTGTTCAATTCACAAGCTCGTATTAACGTCGTATGTGTTGTGTAATCGTCTAATTATGCAGTATTGGATTTTTGTTGTTGGTAATTTTCATATAAATGTGTGTTATAATTATACGTTTCAATTTTATATGTATAAATGGTGGTATTGAGGCCAGGTATGGAAAAATTCTATTTGTTATATTAATTTGTAAAAATCTTTTAAATATGTGATAAGTAAACCCAGAAAATACATTCTTCTTAATGATAAATATATACTTGATTCATTTCAATATAATTTGCAAACCATTTTAATCACAATTGTTTGTCGCGAAAAAGTTATTAACTATTTCGAGTAAAATTAAAATTCCCGTAACTCGTTTAATTTCATGGTATCAACAGAATTGAGTGTCGACTATTGTGGTAGAAGAAGATTTTAATAAAAACAAAATTTAAGAATCAATCATTAACATATCGAAATTATATTGGTGAAATAAGGCATTTATTAATTTATTTTTTTCAGTTTCACTTTTCTTGTTTTTTTTTTATTTGATAAAAAGAAATTTGTTGTTCGACATAAATTATTTACTCAAAATGAATTGACTACATTGAATTGATATTTAAAATTCGACAAACTGATGATACAACAAATTTGTCTGTTCACAAGCGCATAAACAAATACATATCGTATTTTTTTAAACGATAAGCCAAAGGACTGAGCTTGTGAATTGTACAAATATATTGCATTGGCCACACGTTGTGTTTCTTTCTCCTTGTTTCTTCTAAATAATGTTACCGCTGCTTTATTTCATTAAAATTAACATATCGCTCCTTTATTACAACGTAGTCATATCTAAGAAAACGCGTTCTTCAGAAAACGAGTTTAAAGTTTTTAATTTACTTACAGCTCAATGGAAAAATAAAAAATTATCCCCTCCAGAGATGAGTAAACATGATATTCATATGATTTTTTTTACAGAAGATGAAGAACGATACGATTAATAATCCTGCATTCTTAACTCAAAAATCACATTTTTTGAGATATGATTACGTTGTACTAAAAGCGCGGTATGAAAGCTCCTTAACGCAGAAGTAATTAACAATGAAGTGCAGAGTCACGTTTAATGTTAATTGGAGTAATATCTAAAATATAACGGTGACCAATTTGTTTATTTTAAAATTTTTTGGACGCTACTAGTTTTTTATGTGCAGCTGTCTGTGTCTGTATGTCGATTAAATAAGTTTTAGGAATCGTCCTCGTTACACATACGAGTACGTACATATATTTATTGAATTATCTGAGTATTATCACAGTTTACATTATACATCCACATACTCGTATATCATGGCTGGGTTGTTTTCACAACACATTCGATACATATTCAATACCACAAACTGCATCTGTTATTTTTAATTACACACAGTAGTTACACCCTGAAACACACGTCTACCTACAGCGTAACAAAACATCTGTTTTCATCGGAGAAAAAAATGAAAACAAAAGGTCATTTTAAAGCAAATAATCTAATGTTGAAAAACTATATTTTTTCATATCAACAGATCCCGATAAACCACAAATATTGAAATAAATTTCATGATGAAACTCACAATACGAATATATAATGTAAAATAAAGGAATTCATTTGCTTTACTTGTATGACTAAAACTGAGCTAATAAAATATAACGTTACACTATTAGTCTACCTGAATTTCAAATCACAAAAAGAGGCGCCGCCATCTCATACACGAACAAAAAAAATAAATTTAATATATTAACTGTCCTTTTGAAAAAGGAAAAACAGAATTAAAAGTTGTCCCAAAACAACGAATAACATAAATATATGTATGCACAGTGCGCACTAAAATATTGGCACAATACGAATTTTAAAATTTTCTCCAATGTTTTACACTTTTTTTAACAAAAAGCGCGAAATATTTATTCATAAAACAAACTAAAAAAATTTTATTTAATGTGATTATTTTGCGAACAATTTTGTTGTTAGTAGTTTTTTTTTAATCCAAAGTTATTATTATTTTGGCTAAAGTTCGTAACATTTTTAGTCAGAAAGAATTGGACAAGAGACAATATTCCAAAGCAACAAGGGAAAATTTCAACACCAATTAATTTCAACTTACATGGCAGAAGAGAAACAACGTTGTTTTTCGGGAGCCGCTACACTCCCATCATCAGTGTTCATGTGTGTTTCCATGTATCCGCCACTGTTTAGGTGGCTCGGTTGAATGTGATTTCAAATTTGTATTTATACAAATAATGTCTAGAAAAAGCATACGAGAGTTATTATTAGTTGTTTTTACAGTAAACACTGCTTAACCACTGTCAATATTCAAATTTTACCATCACTAATTAACGTTAAATTAACCCATTGTTACACGTTGGTTTTATCTCATGTCCATTTTTCCTTTCTAATTTTTGTTTTTACTTAAGACAAACTTTTTTGCTTTGATTAATGCTTAAGTATTATTGCTTTTTTTGTTTTTTTTTTTGGCAACTAGTTAAGTTTTTTTTGATTTATTTGATCAATTTTAACTAGTTATGTGACAGTAAACATTGCAAGGCTCATGTCTTTTATTTATTTTAATTAATTTTAATTAATTATTTCACCTAAAATGTAACATTTTCTTGGCGCAAAAGTGTTGGCAAATGAATTCTAAAGCTGTAAAATTATTAAGTGTTGTGTTTTTCTTCCGACGGGGTTTGATGCAATTTGGAATGAATTTCCGTCATCCCACGTCAAATTTGGTTGATAAACATAGCCGAAACCGGTCTGTTTATCAACCAAATTTGACGTGGGATGACGGAAATTCATTCCAAACTGTAAAATTATATTTAAGCCTTTCACCCATAACTTTTTTTCCTCTAAATAAGATATATTTTTCCAAATTTTGACATAATATTCAGCATATTCATAATATTTGAGGCAAAAATATAGAATGTTGGGAAGTAGAAGATTCTTACCATTATTCTGGGATGTAAGCGGTGATTTTTTAGGAGCTTTCGGTTTTAATTTGAAACACATAACACATAAAATTTAAAGAAATGTATGAAATCTTTATTTGAGTCGATAGAACAATCGATATAATTCAATGTTTAAAGATGATTTTATGTAAATGTTGATGGCTCATACGCTAGGTAAAATTTCGGCATACTCTCTCCAACATATCGGACGATATCTCATGAATATATTCTTTAATATTCGCTTTCAGTACGTCAACCGTTGCAAGATAGTCCCTATAGACATGAGCCTTAACATAACCTCACATAAAGTAGTCTAAAGGCGGTTAATCGCAAGATACAGGCGGCCAAATGACTGGCTTCAAACGTGAAACAAACTCCTTTCTAACACTTTACAGTTTGAAAATTATCTTGTTGTCAAATGTTTCATGGCTTAATTTTTGTTATTTTATAGAACTGGGAATGTCTGATATTTTATTTATAAAGTGATTAGCGAATAAACACGTATGCGCTCAAATGACTTAGCGGTATAATTCAAGACAGATATATTTAATCACACCAAAGATATTACTTTGTTATGTGGCATTATATGTATGTAAGGCAGGGGAGCTCCGTAGACTAGTAGATAGTGTTCTAGACTATTAGTCTGAGGGCTGCAGGTTCGATTGCTGCCTAGACCCTAGGTGTTTCTGCAGACTAGCCAAATTGGCTTGCGGCTTGTGTTTTTTGTTAAAAAAAACTCATTTCATTCAACGAATATTAACTGTAAAAAAATAATAATAATTAAAAATAGAACTTTTCGATTAACGCACAGTTGCCAATATTAAACAAAAATAAATAAAAGGTAGAAAAAAATATTATGCAAGGAACATTGCTGGGACATACACAGAGTCGCTGTAGGGGCAAATGGATTAAATGCAAAGGTTATTTTTAAACATTTTTGTTAAATAACGGCTACAAAACGTTTTGTCAAAGAATAAGTTCTTTCTTTTGTTGTTTTTTTAAAGAATTTTGCGTTATTCTTCCAGAAAAGCCATTTTAAGCTCATATTAACGGAATTGACCTTTTTGTGAAGACATTCCCTCAAATATAAAATTGAACTGACCATGGAATATTATCTGTTTGTGTTCTGTACTGTTAGCAAAATCAACATGTCAACAAAAATACTATTTTTAAAATATACGTTAATTATCAAGCTGATATTTGAACAATTGTAATGTGTTTACTTTCTCTGCTCTTTTCTTAAATATTCATGCAAATTATTTTATTAAATAAATCGAGTAATAATAACAATCACATTATGCCCACAGGTGTTATGTCCTATGAAACCATTCACCATCATAAGACATCATGTTTTGATGTTAGTAGTTGTTAAATTTTTTAAATACCGGATTTGCTTTGCGCAACACGGTATTTCGGTCATATGAAAAAAAAACACAGAGAAAACCAACCTTCTTTCTGAGTCCCAAGTCTTGTTCTTTAATGAGAGTAGATTCAATATTTTTCATTTAGATGGCAGAAATGCCTTGCAGTGAAAAGTCCCCAAGAAGGGTTTATTCTTTTTCTATTCGTTATTTAACAAAAAGTTTTACTCATAAAATGTTGACCATTGTATAATTTAGTAGCTGCGGAATGCATTGCGCAAATACTTTTGAAAAAATATGACATATTGGATAAATTAAATTTTTTAATGTAGTTTTTGGAAATAAATTATGAAATATTTATTGGAAAAAACTATTTAATTTATTTGCACAAGAAAAATCAGATTCACAACATCTGCCTAAAGTGTGAAACTGGATAAAACTTAAAAGATTGTATTGTGCCAATATTTTAGTGCAGCACTGTATGCATATGGATGGATGAATAAATGGTTTTGGGCAAACTAATAAAACAAAAAGAAAACAATCAGAAAAAGCACCATAAAATACAATTTTCCAATATCTGTGGCGCGATGGCAGCATTGGTGGTGGCTGCTTTAATGCTGATGGTAAAGACAATACATATAAATTACACAGTACTTTTCGATGTTTTTATTTTGCCAGGAGTGAAAGGGCACAATTAAATTTATAAATCAAATTGTGAAAAAACTCAATTATTTAAGCCATAAAAACAAATTTTGTAGCACAAATACGAATATGTCCAGTCATCTAGGACGCCAGAGCCTCATGGCAAAAAAAAAAACTCAAATGCCAATGCCAGTCACTCAGCTTAGTCAGACACAGCTGTATTTAGAATAGCATTAATCTAAAAAGAAAACGTATCCAAATAAGAGTTTAAAAAAGGGAAAATAAATACTTAAAATACTTGACCATTCAGAGGTGAAAAGCGGTACCTCAACTGTGTGGTTTCATTTTTTATTAGAATAAAATAGAATAAACTATTATTTAATTCAGATTTCGTAGGTTCTAGAACAATATAAAGACTGAAGAAAAGTTATAAAGAAAAAAATAATCTTTCTGTGTCAAATAAGCCACAATTACACTGCTGCTTTATATAAAAAAATAATTCTATATATTCTTAGTTCTGGGAAAATTCTATGAAGTAGTACTTAAGTAAATGAAAATTTCAAAATTGTATTGAACCAAATACTAAAACGGCTGCATATAATATGGAAAATATTAAAAAAAAGCAAAAGTAGCTATAAGAACAACAGTCAGAATAACAAGAGTAGCAATAATAGTTCTCCAAAACTCATAAAATAGATCCACTAGATAAAACATGTTTCTAAAACATGAACATACATACATCCATACATACATTCCCATCCAAACAAGCAGGAACACAATGAACAAACAATATCAAACAGACATGTGGTTGTGAATTGAAGAGGGAGTTCAAATACGTTTTGTTATAAATCTCTTGTTGTATTTTTGAAATTTTATGAGTGAGTGTACGAGTACTAACAATGATTCACAAATTCAAGTGAACAGATTCATGTGTATGAAATAAAAATAAAACTGTATGTATACAGACTCAAACAAGTACATATTCATATTCCTAAGTGTATTTGTAAATGTATCTTTCTACTTTCTACTTCAAGTGTGTGCTCGAATCAGGGATGGTAAATTCGGTACGGTTCTACTATATTTTGGTACTTTTTTCAATCGAATACAGTAAATAAAATAAATGGGATGTATTAAAAAAACCACGACGATTACGATAAAGTAGCTCTGAAAGAGAGATAGAGAAAACCGGTTATTAAAACTGTTATTGACCAAGCGGTTGACTAAGACGGGTGGCCGAGCACACTGATTAGTCGAATAGTTACAGTTATTGTAGGAATTTCGATTATCACCAAGAACTTTCGTATCTTTACGCCACCAGGGGAGTTATGTATTTCGATTCGAAAGAAAATATTTTCGAAACACAATGTATAAGCTATACAAGTTAAAATGATTTCCGTTTGGAATCGATAGATGCAGTTCAATCTTCTAAAATTATCCTGTAAAACAATTTACAGGCAAGAGGTAAGAAAGTTCATAACAGCTATCTACATTTGAAAAATTACCATAATCGTAATGGAGGCATCTGCTCAAACTGGGTGATCAAACTGGGAGGTATACGAACTGGCATTAAATATAACACGGAAAATCAATCGGGGGAAGTAGCAGACTCCGTTATAAATTAATGTCATGGAAATAATGTTGTGACCAGTGCAGCTTTAAATATGCATAATAAATTATTAAAATATGCATGCAAATGTTCTAAAAAAAATTTAAATATGCACAAAAAATGCACCCGAAAAAACACTGACTAATAATTTTTAATCTGTTTTATTTACACAAATGTTTATTAGAAAGTATAATCATATAATTTTTCAAGTTTTCAAATGGAAAGGATCATCGATTATCGCACAAAACCGTCGAATATATTGAAAATACACGTTCAACATCAGTCGATGTTACTGTATATCTTGTTGTTGTTATTCTAGGACAACGTTTCAAGGCCCATATTTTGATTAAATAGTCTGTTAAGTTTTTCAATAAATATTTAGTTCTTAATATCTTGAAGTTTTTCTTATACGTATTCTATGACGGATAAACTTTCATGTGAAGAAAATCCTTTGGTTCCAGTTTGATAATACTGTGGCTAACATATTCCAAATTATTTTTAATGTATGCTAAATCTGTTTTTACCAATGAATTTCTAAAAAAGGCTTTGCATTTCACATCGACTCTGTCTTACCAAAGAATTTTAAATTATCGCATTGCGGAAATCATATAAAAAGCTGCGTCAGTTACCACAAGTAATTTTTGTTAAAATAAATTTCCAACCTGCGTAATATGCAAATTTATGCAAGTTATATCAAAAATGCTTTTCTTTACAGTCATACCTAAATCAAAGCGTTGAGCGTCGTGTTAGCAACATGGTACGCATTTGCAGTACATTCAGAGTAAATTTTCTTCTTTGAATATATTGTAAATACGTACCCTGTTGTAAATACGCGACGCTCAACGCTCTGATTTAGGTATGGTTGTTAGAAAAAATTAAAAATATGCAAATGCATATATATACATATTTGTATGCTTAAACTATTTATTTAACTACGCATTAAAATTTCAACATCAACGGAAATTAATTATTATAAAACCCATTAATTAAATAATAATTGATAAACACTACAAAACATATTTTTGTAAAGTTATTAATATAACAATTTTTTCTACAACACCAAATGAAAAGTACCTATTTTCCATTGCAGTTAATATTTTATATTTTTTATTTTGAATTAAAAAACAGCGATGAAATAAATATATATCAATTTTACAGAATTCAAATCAATTATTTTTTAACATCTAAAACTAAATGTACTTTTTTTGATTTGATAGTCATATCTAATTTGAAACTTTTTGTTAATTTTATATTTCATAATAAGTTTTATCTACATAATATTTTGAGTATTCTATCTCGCACTTTTTCCCAAAATTATTATGTTATATATGGGCAAGTCCTAGAAACAGTCAACCAACCAAAAACTTTTTTTTAATTTATTTATTTTATATTTTTTTATCTCAGATCTTCTAATTTCATACCAGAAATTAAAAAAATTTTAGGTATTCATATCACCACTTTAGTGTTAATGAAGATGGCCCGATCGAAAGCCATATTTTTATATATTGAATTCACTTAAATTTTAGTAAAAAAATGTTGTGCTTACTATTTTGGAAACATTGAAATTAGGTATGAAATTTCAGAGTAGCAAATAGAATGGAAAAAATACAGCGTGCGTCGCAAAGGATTCATGTCTTTTGATAAAAAACGACAAAATTTGTTTGGCTGCAAATAAGTTATTTTATATTCTTATATTCATCTTTCTTTTAGGAACTAAATTTTGTGTGGTTTATTAGGCAAAATTCGCTAAAAACTACGAAAACACACTTTAACTTTCGAAGTTGCTTCCGTTTTTTTGTAACGTGCGTCACAAAACTTTGTGATCAATTATTTCGCAACAAATACCCGCTAAAAAGTTTTTTTTATGCCATTCGAAAGTACAGTTATATCCCACTAAACTCCATGCATAAGTTGAAAGTACGTCTTTTGAAAGACAAAAAAATTTGTATATGTTATTAGCGTTGGTCGCGCAGGATTTATCCATATCCATTAAAAAATGAATTGCTTTTATTAACAACACATTAAAATTTATTATTGACGGATATAGTTAGTTCCTATGCGCATTTCACTGTTGCTGATGCATATCATTAGAGAACCCAAACATTTTTAGAAAAGCTAAAGATATTATGTTTCACTTTTTTTAAAATAAATGAAAAGTTTAAACCAAATTAGGGTAAATGTTTCCTGCTGATCCTCATAAGCAACAGTGAAATGCGCATAGAAGCTAGCTTTACCCCACAATAATCAATGTCAGTTTGTTTTCAATAATACAATAAATATTTTAATAAATATGTAAAATATTAATTTTGGGAAAAAATGCGATTATGAATTTAAAAAACTAAATATTAATACACCTAATTCTGTTTTTACACGGTCTTTTTTAAAAATAAAAATCTATATTTTTTACACGATTTTATTACATTTTACGCGATTCAAAAAATAAATAAAAGCACACACAACCAGGGCTGCCAATAATACTTTCAGAAAAATCGAAAAATTTTGTAAATAAATTCGTCAGTATTTTAAAAAAAATCGACAAAAATCGTCACTCAAAAATCTTCTGTTTTATACAACAATATTTCATTTAAAATAAAGTTGGGTAGTTCATGAACGAACTAGTTCACACAAGTGAAAGAAGTGAGGTGCTCATAACAGTGAGCTCTTTCAGCTCCTTATTTCATGATGCTCTTACACTCATATATCTTTTTCGTTCATGTTTATTTTAATTTCCTATTTTCTTTTTCGCTCACTTTCACTACAGACAAATTATATTTTGTAACATAATGGCCGATGTTTTCCGCATATTTGCATCACTTTATTCAAATATCATACAAATATTTAATTTTGTATGTTCTTTGACAGTCCTAAGAGAGAAGCGTTGATAGAGAAATCCGTTGTTAACCTTTCGGTCATATTGTATATCACACAAACTCAATTTAATTGTTTTATTTGATTTTTTACACAAAAGAATATGTGCAGTTTTATACTAATTAAAAAATTTTACCCAGACAATATTAATCTTAATACTTTTTTTATTTGTTGCCGTGTTGTTCGTATTTACAAATGTGGAAAATACTGATTTTATATAGCTCACATCTTTTATCTTCGTATGCTGAGCAACTGAACTATTAAACTAACTGAACTAAAAGAGTGTCCTAGTTCAGTAAAAAGAGCTGAGCTGAAAAGAACGCTCACTCAAAGAAGCTGAAAAATCCAACTCTAATTTAAAAATTAAAAATTCAACAGATTTATTAAAAACAACAAAAACTTTAAACATTTTATTCAATTCAATGCAACATTTGAAGAGATTTTGTGTCGAAACATGTTAAATACTTTCCAGAATAAACGTTAACTTTTTATATGATATGTTTTATATTTTAATTTAAATATAAGTTCTTGTAATATACTATTAAACAGTTTTTCATAAACTTGCAATTTACGTGTAGAGTCGAATTAATTAATCGAATAAATCAGATTTTAAACGCGTACAAACATATTTATGTACATATAAAGTATGAAAGAAGGACATATGATTGATTTAAATTGGGTAATTAAAAAAAATACTATGCATACATATCGTCGTTATGTTTTTTTATATTTTTTGTAATGCTAACATTGTAACATTTAAAAGAAATATGTTTTAAATAATCTTTTGAAAAAAGAATACCCTCAAGAGTTCCTGTTTCCAATGAATTTCTTATCTTGGTTTTATTAAGATTAATTTTGCTAAATATTCTTTCAACATTAGCTGAAGAGTTTTGAAAAAACAGGTCTATTGTTTGGTAGATTAATTGACTTTCCTCTTTTCCAAAATATATTTACATTTAATGCGCTATCTCCAAAATCGAAAAAAAATCTTAGTTCTCAATATTTTGATATTTTTTCTTTAGAGACTAGATTAGGAAAACCTTTTAATAAAGGAAGAATTTCGTTTTTTTTTCAAAATCACAGATGGTGTAATTCAATTTCAATTTTTTTAATTTCGTCATGGAAATCAAATCATTTCTTATTTGGTAACACAATTCAACGTAAAATGATACACAATTATCAATAAATTGATTGAAAGTTTTTACATCGATTTTCTTTATTATTTTTTTAAGTTTACTCCAAGTCAATCTTCTCTTACTTTTACGAGTATACTTAAAAAATTAAGCTTTTAATGGTAAAAGGTGATTTAAAAATTTTTGTTTTCCATGCCTGGCTTGAGAAGCAAATTTTACATTTAGATTTAGTTGAATAAATATGTATGTAAGTCTGTCTAGTTTCATGTCCTGTAGCATGTGAAATTTTAAACTGATGCATACTACAATCACACAGCGATTATAAAGTATGGGTCATTTCCCGTATGCAGATTGTCAAAATTTCCTGTTATTTCTCTTTTTTTAGACCCATTTTTGTCTTTTGGTTTAGAGGGATATTTAATATGTGTGCGTGTCGTATTTCGGGTTGTGACAAATGCACGTACTCGTACATTAAATTTCAAATTGCCCAACTGCTTTTGTTAAGATAAATGTGTGTGATTTTAGAGATAAAATCTTGTAGAATTATTTTGGTTTTTCATTTTCATAAACAGTAATAGAAATCTAAATGACGACGTTAAATTCTCAGGCAGTTTTTATTATTGTATAAAAACTTGTTTTAATATTAAATATAGTATGCCGGCATATGCCTAACTTGTTTAATTTATGTCGGAAAATAACTTTAATTATTTTATTCTATCTTAGCTAAGAAAAATGTCATTAGTCTGCTTAAGGCTAACAAATTGACAAACTTTAGGGTGTAAACTTTATAAAATTATTGCTGTGTAAAACCCTGCCAGAAGTGGTGACACACAACAAATTGGAGTTTTTGAATTAGATTTGTATATTACTTTGTCGTTTGTAATTTTAGTGCTGGTAATTTTATTAACGCCCTCTGCTATTTATTGCCAGTGTAATAAACGTTAATGCAAATCTGTTAAATAGAAGTCTGTCTAATTTATTTTCGTGCTATACGTGACGTTTTTTGAAATTCATGTTTTTTGGAGGAATTTAAAAGACTATTTTCAAGAAAAACTCTAAATTCTTTAAATATTAGAATTGTTTATAAGAATTAAAATAATACTGCAACGAATAATTATAGCCAGGTTAAAGTTCGTATTTAAATTATCTACATGGTGTCCGCCGGGAAAGTATACTACTTTGTTTATTTATAATGTTTGATTAAATGAAAGAGAATGCATCTTATGTTGATAAATGTTTTATTTAATGTCGGCATTTATGTATGGAATACAATATCAGATAAATGTCCGCATCTGTTAGTTTCACAAATGCGAGCCCTTTTGAGCAAATTTTTCATTACATTCTCACACATTTCACGCGGTATTTCGTTGACTTCATCACAAATATTTTGTTTGAGTTGGTCAAGCGTTTCTGGTTTGTTTTCGTAAACCTTGCTTTTCAGATATCCCCACAAAAAGAAATCCGGAGCTGTCAAATAAGGCGACCCTGGAGGCCAATTAACGTCACCATTTCTTGAAACAACTTGTTGTGGAAAGAGGTCTCGCAGTAATTCCATTGTAATCCTGGTTGTATGCGATGTGGCACCGTCTTGGTGATACCACATGTTAATCAAGCCCAAAGCATGCAGTTTTGGCGTTAAAAAGTTTTCAATCATATCACGATATCGCAAAGAAGTAAGGTCCAATGATTCCCCCTGATTGCACACCAGACTGTCACTTTTAATGAATGCAAAGGTGGGTGATGAGTAATTTGAGGGGTTTCCATTGCCCACAACCGACTATTCTGTTTATTCACATATCCATTCAAATGTGCCTCGTCTTTCATTATGATTTTTTCATGAAAATCGGTGTTGTCATAGGCGAGCTGTAACATCCTATTGCCATATGTACAATGCCAATCCTTGTGCAAAATTGTGGCCAAAGTTGTTCCTGAGCACGGAGTTGAATTGAGGTTGATGGATTGTTTTGAACACTTTCTTGAGCAGCAGTATTGTTTTCAGCCAATCTTGCAGTACGTCGTGGTCCATGCTTGGGCCTATCACCTGCAGACCCTCTTTCTTCGAAATCATTCACTACACGATAAATAGTGCGTTTTGTTAGCACTTTGTTTCTCCCAAAAATTTCACGTAACTTTCTCATCGTCACAGTAATCGATGATCGATTTTAATAAAATGTTTTAACGATTAAAAGACGTTGGCTTATCGAATATTTTTCCATAATAAAATTGCCACGTGTCTACTTCACGACTGCCAAAGATGAACTGTCAAGACTAATGTTTACCAAAATGGCGGCAAAACAAAGAAAGTAAACCTTCCCGGCCGACACCCTGTATTAGGATGGAACATATTTTTTTTAAATTTAATTTGAGATTTACTAAAGAGGGCAGACAAATTTAAATAATGCCGCCTGACTAAGAGCGATTATTAATTCTCATCATCCATTGAATGTTGGAACGAAGTTCCACTTACTCTACTCAAGATTTTTTTATCTTTTCTTGTATTTCTTATTTATATAATATCATATATAATGTTTTTACTATCGATTAAAATTCAACATTTTCGTATGAAAAGAAAAAAATTTATAATTTTTACGAAAATCGTTAATGTTTTGAGGTTATGTTATTGCTGGTTGCTCACGATATGAAGCATAAATTAATAAAAACTTCATCTTTTCTGAAACGGCAGGAAACTTGTGCCTGGTGCTAATACTTAATATTTATTTAGTTAAAGCTAATTACAATATAATAGTTTACATGAGTCCAAGTTATGAAATGAGCTCTGCCAAATTCAAGTTTAAACTGAAAATTCATTAACATTAAAATTAAATTTAAATCACCTGCCATTAGCAACCAAGCTTAACGCTTGTGTAATTTACCTAAGGATTTCCTAAATACAAACACAGCTAAAAAGTTTAATAGAACAAAATTATTCAAAGATTTATACAAAAATATTTGCTCAAATATTTAACATGTGTTGTTTGTGCCAAACTTGCCATTTGGTCGTAAAATTTAATTCTGCATAAGTAATCACACAAAAATACATCCGTAAATACCGAAAATGCTTTATAATCCCTTGAAAGGCACCTTAATTATTTCCTCCATTTTATATATTTGTCTACCACCAACAACAACAATAGCAATAACAACATTGGCAGTGTTTATGTTTTATATCCTTCGATAAAACGTGGTTGTTATTTTAGGTAATCATTCTTAATGGCTTCAATGATTTAAAGTTTATTGTTTTCATTTGTATGTGCAAGTATCTTTTACAATGCGACGAGGAAATCGAAAAGTGGAAAATGTAAAGAAAGAAAGCTTAACGCCTGTTAAATAAGAAGGATAAAAAGTCATACTTTTAGAAAGGATCATCACCGGAAATAAATCAACGACAGATAAAAATATTACATATAAATTAAATCGAAGATGTAGTCGATGTAGCGAATGACTTATTAGTTAAGCTTTATTTTTTATTGCCCAGAAAATACAATAACAACAAATAAATAGAAAAAAGAAAAAAAAATATTTTCAATTCTTAAAATTAAAAGGTGACTACGACTGCCGAGGATGATGACGATTTATTGTCTACTCTATGACAATGTATGCGAGAGCACAAACTCGAAAGCAAGAAGTAATAAAACAACTGAGCAATAAACCAAATATTTACATGGCGGTGAGCCAATTTTTTTTTGTCAAAAAGTGTATAGGATAATCGTAATCTAGAAAGGGCAGTAAGAAATTATCGGCCTAAAATCAAAACCTAGCTCCTGCCGAGAGATACAAAGATTCTTATTGGAAAAATGTTTAAATACACCATGCGCTTGTTATATGCAAAAACTACCACAGTTTTCATTAATATTGGAATTTTTTCATTTTCATCTTTTTAAGCCAAATTTCAAAAGCCATTGATGTCAATGAACTTTCGATTCTTTTTGATTACGCGTCGTGAGACATGCGTTAGCAACAGCACACATCCTTGAATGTGCAAAAGAATTTCTATATCTGGCAGGGCTATTTCATCAAAATTATTATACTCTCACAAGTGCTCGTGCGGCGGAATGGTTTCTGTAAATAGAGGCGCGGATAAAATATTGTCGTTATCGAAGTCGTCAAGCAATCGAAATTAATGGGATATTTCTTATAACCTCTGAGTAGAGTCATATCAAAATGTTCACGATAATACAGTTATACGCGAACAGGTTCTCTTCCTCCCTTTTTGCGAAATGCATTGTTAACAAAATATTTTCTGTATAAGCGAGAAATTCATTGTTTGGAATTGTTTTGTTTACAATTTTTCAAAGATTTAGCGGTAAAAAGTGCGTTAACCGAATTAATTTAGATAAAAGTGAACTGACGTATACATACTACTGATTTATAAAATTTTACATTAAAAAAAAACATCGGCAACCAAATTTTCATAATAATATTAGCTAATATTTTTAAATTTGTGGAAGGTAATTACTTTTTGAACGTTAACTATTAATAAATGAATGAATCAAAACAAGTGTTTAAGATCCGTAATTGCTGTTAGTTTATAACATTTATAGCGAATTACTAAATTACAGTTGTTAAGGGAGGAAGGCAGACAGACCATTAGTTGTCAAAAAGCATTGATTATTTGAGTAACGAGTACTCAATAATTTTAGAGATGCGTGTCCATATGCAAATACGAAGATTTTACTTAAAAATGTTTTAAATTAATACAACTCGGTTTTAAGGAAAGTTAAGCGCAAATGATATTTAGTTATACATTTTCAATGGATTATTAAATTTGCTAATCCATGAATTATTATGGAGTACGTGTAATGATAAAACCGAATTTGAATCTATTAAATCTTTAAATTTTGTAATTAAAACAAAAACGTTGAAAGTATTGAGTACTGAATTGAAAAAGTATTAAGTAGTCAAAAGTATCCGCTTTTTATAACACTAATATTAGCGTTTTGTCTTGAAATGGCAGAGGTTGCATTCGTTTTCGGTATTTATTTGAATGAAATCTTTAGAAAAACGTGGAAGCAGATTCTTAAAGAACAAAATTTTGTTTAAGAAAATATAATAATTGTTGGTAATGTTATTTTCCATAAAATCTCTTCAGTTTTTTTTAATGCTTCAAACTGAACTCTTAATGTCTCTCGACGGCAGCTATTTTTCAGTTTTAGACCCACAGCTCCTTGGGATAATTGTCTTGGAATTTTGTTTTTGCTGCATACGCACCAGTAGGGATTCTCTTTAAAAAAAATTGGGGAAAAATTACAGATTTATTGAAATCAATAAAATGTAGACTTTTCAATAATCTGGCAAAAATATATTATTTTGGCAACCTTTTTCGATTTGTGACAACATACTAACAAAATTGTTAATACGAGTACAGAAACATTACAAATTGTAATTTTTTTGATTTTAAGGTAAATTTCTGAAATATTTTTTATATTTATATATAATTATTATATACATATCTTCTGCAGAATGAGCCCTTCCTCTTGTTCAGACTCTTCAGCGTGCTTAGAAGAAGAGGACGACAACTATAAAGGCTGTCTGCAAGCTGCCTCTGCAAGTGTTCTGCATGCAATAAAATTTTAAATTGCAGCAAGTCAGACCTTCTGTAGCACGCAGAAAGAAAGATACACAAAAAATGTGAATTCTTGACCTTGTTCTTTTTATAAGACAACCTTTTTTGACGGATACAAAGCCTAAGATATTTATTTTTTATATTAACATTCGGTATTTTATGCAAAATTTCGTACCAAATGAAAGGGAATAGTCTCTAGAATTTAAAAAAAATTTTGATATTCGCTTTGTTTAAGCAAAAAATTTATGTCCTTTGAAAAGTTTAAATCAATCTAATCATTAGATGAAATTAACAAATTTATTTTTTTTAATAATATTTCCACGAAATATTAATTAATTTAAAGTTGTTTATACATCCGGTGGGAAAAAAATTTATATAAATTAATTTTTAAAAAAATTAGCTAAAGAGCGTGTGAAAACTTTTTTTACTTTCACAGAACTTTGTGGTTCGGTTATAGTTTTAGCCATTACTCATGACTATACAATATTTTTTAAAAAGTGTTTTAAAATTTTTTTTAATAAAATAATACATTTTTATACATAAATTTACATGAAAACACAATTTTTGCTTACATTGAGATTTTTTTAAATTTTACAAGCGTTTTTTCACAGAGCCACCCACTGTGTAACTTTACATTAAGCTAAAGTTTAAAATATGTTCACAGAACACACAAATTCTTATAACATGATTGTAGAATTATTTTGCCAAACATTTTTCATTGAGGCTAAAAACTTTGCAATAAATAATATGATAATTTTTCTTTGTTTGTACATAATAGGGCATTCAATTTCTTTGTTTACCGTTCATCGGCCTACCGATTAACTGTTCGACTAACTTAATACTGTGTATTTTCAAATAACCATTTAATCGATTAATTTAGACGATTAACCGCTTACTTAATTGGAAAAAATTTTAAGTTTTTTTGTAGTATTTGCAAAATGGCTGAGAAACTGGATTTTCGCTATCATGGAACACTTTTTATATCTTCAACATCTCCGATAAGCTTCATTAAAACCAAGAACATAATCTTTTAGTATCTAAACATTTGCACCAAATTATTTTTCTAAAAGATTATTTTAGAAGCTGTCTTTAAACCATGAAACTTGTTGTCTCTATTATTATCTATTTACGAATTCGTATTCTGCTTGATTTATTTCAGGAATTGCTATATTTGCTATGTTATTAATTTTTTACTAACAAAATAAAGGTATCGAATATTCGACATGTTAAAAAAATCGGTTTCCGAAAAATTCGAAAAAGTTTAATTTCTAAAAAAAATTTTTATTAGAAAGCGGTTCGAATAAGCGATTCTTATTCTTTTATATTGACTTGAGGTATACGTTAATTTTAAATAATTATTTTTTATTAAAACAAGCAAACAATTTAAAAATGTATAATTCAGTCTTTTACAAATGAATTATGTTCATAACATAAATTCAATTTACATATTCAATATTTAATTTAATATAAAAATTACACAAGTACACAGAATTTCAAATCAAAGGAGAGAATATGTAGTAATATAATATATTAATATAAAGTGCATGCAGGAACTCCGTTGATCAAATTCACCGTGTTTTATGATTCTCAAACATCATATACAAAAAATTCTGTCATTTCTTTTTGTGTGGTGTTTGATAACACAGTGCAACAAAAAAACATCTTAAACGATTTCAGTGGGAAATGAAAGTATACCATTAAGTAAACAGAGCTGTCAAAGGGTTTTGAAAAGTTAGCTCGAATTTTTTTTGATATTCATCATGTAATAATAAAACACACTGCTGCTTATTGTCTGTTTTATAATAGTAATCGCATAAACAAATAAAAAAAATACAAAAAATCTACTTTTTGTCAATTTGTTGAATAAATCGAAAAAGTTCCTTTTATAAAATCCATAAAAAAGGAAAAATTAAGAAAATGGGGTTTCGAGTAATTTGAAAACCGGTTTGACAACTCTATAATAAAATCTCGAAATAATAAATAATATATGCATGTCTTTTTATTAAACTAAAAACTGAATTAGTTAATCGAGCGTTTAAAACAGAAAACCTAGTAATTTGGATACCCTTGTGCATACCCTGAATGATAATGCTCAACAGGCATTATTGTGACGTTACAACACTATCCTTTTCTTATCTGTTTTTGCTTTTGTTGATTTATTAAATAATTTTATTGCAACAATATTGGATGACAGACAGTACAATAATATTGTATCTAATATAAAATATTGTTAGGAGATACTTATTCTTTACAAAATATATATGTATGTATATGTTACAGTAAACATACATCAAATCAATTGACAAAAATGCAAAGAGTCATTAAATGGCATTATAAATATTTATTAATGGTTTCAATTTATTCAAAGGAAAAACAAAATTTTCTATAGCATACAAAAATATGAAAAGTTAGTAACAATAAATAAACCAACAATGTGCAAACATTTAATATAGTACCCAACAGTTGCAATGAGTTTGTTTTAAAATACCTGTCTAATGCATAACATTTTATGTCCTGTAAAAATTCCATATTGAGATCTTCGTTAATTTAAATTCATTCGTGCACTCATTTGCATCATTTGTGCAGCCTTAAAACTTGATGTATCAATGTATGTTATTTCGGTAAATACGAGTATAATGCTACTATTTCTTAAATATCGAGGAAATAAATTTTTCTGTTTCTCGATAACTGAGTGAGCAAAATAATACTTATGCCAGTGAAAATGTGATAAAGTCCAAAAGTATACAAATATTCAGTAAACTATCAGAACTAGCGAAAATAGATTGAATGCTTGTGTATAAAAGCGCAAATAAAACATTTAATAACTTTCTATATGATAAACTGTCTAACATGGAGTTTTAATGTGAAAAGAAATATGATTATGTTTTGATAGCTTTGGAAACAGCGAACTTTTGCTGCAATGCAGCATATATCAAAAACGCAGTTTAGAGAATGTTATTTTACTTTTCTATTTTCAATTAAGTTAGGGATAAATGAAAAAAAATTATCTCGTTTTCCGCGAAACTACCTTTTTTGAGTTATGACTCCATTGCAGCAAAGGCTCAATATGTATATTCGCAAATGAAAAAACTACTATTTATTGCTCCGTATATTTGTACGAGTATGTTTATTATGACTTTTTTAAATATTATTATTCAAATTGTTCCTATATTATATATTAAGAATACAATAAATTTTGAAAAAATATCTATAAAAATATTTACATATATTTCGCTGCTTTAATGCAACGTAGTCATGTCTCAAAAAACCTGATTTTTGAGTTAAGAAAGCAGAAATATTCGTCTTATCGCTCTATATTTTGTGTAAAAATTGTATACAAATATCGTGTTTACTCACTTCTTGAGGGGAGAATAGTTTTTATATTTTTCCGTTGATGTATGTCTAAATTTAAAACTTTAATCTCTTTTTTGCTGACGTACGAGTTTTTTTGAGATATGACTACGTTGCAATAAACGAGCGATATGTAAATCTCTGTGAATTTAAATCATAAACAGAAAAATTTATGAGCACAAAAAATTATATTGGCATGTTATCGAATGTAAAAACAATGTTTGTAAAACATTAAAATTATATTTATGATTTATAACAGATTGAAATAATAGTTTTTATTGAAATTTATTAAAAATATTTTGTCAAGTGATTGTAAATTCACCCACGAAAAGACACAAAAGTAGAAACATTTTTTTAATGAAAAAAGGAATATTTTTAAATTTGCTTAAACTAGTGGCAAATAAATTGTAAAACATTTTAGATGGAGTCAAAAAGTTAAGAGAGCCTGTAGCAATTAATTTTTTTTAGTGAAATTTGCAAAACTGTTGTAATTTATTCGATTGATTCAACGCATGAAGCTGCCCTAATGTCTCTGCCTTTTCTATGGACTCATACTCTCGCTAATGCAATATACACGATTGTCCTAAAAAATTTAACTAAACATCTATTCGTTATTTTGTCAGCTCACAAACTATGCAGACTCTCCTCCATCTCGGGGAATTGAAGGCCGAATCTGTGAAGCTGATTTGACACATTCTCATCAGCGTTACAATTAGGGTGATCGATTATTCGACATTTTCCAGAAACCGGTTTTCGAATAGTTCGAATATTTGAAAATTTGAAATACCCGTTTACGGTTTTTAAATTTTTTTTGCGAGAAAATTTTTATACAAAAGTATTGATTTTAATTTGCTTTATTAAAAAAAAGTCTAACAGTTCCTGTTAACCAGTGTATCGAGCGGTCGACTCAATCGACCGCATTCTAGAAATTAATATTAAAAATTTGTACATAAATATATACAATAAAATACAAAAAATAAACAACTGAAAATTCTGTCACATTTTTATGCAAAAGCAAATTGGAAAAACACACATGCACACTTTGTATATTTTTCAAGTTGATGCTGATACATGCATGTGTAATAATAACTGTGAATGTGTTAGTAGCAACTTTAAAAGCTTATAGCTCCCTAAATATCAAACCGATTTAAATAAAATTAAGATTGTGCACATGTAAACACCCGTTTAAAAACATATAAATCTTTCCCAAGTCGTTTCGGTATTTCGGCCGTAAAAAGGATCTCAAAAAACGTGTTTGCCTATTAATAATATAGATACTATAAAATAATATAAATTAAAGGTAAAACATAAATATTAACTTGATATAAATATATATAGTACATTTGTATAAGATATATTGTATGTATATAGAAAAGTGTATATACATTCAAAATCAGCTTTTATTGTTAAACCGAAATATGTACTTTATATTAAGTAAATACTTTGGATTAATCTCAACAGTAGGTGGGGATTAGTATGTATTTGGATTCGAAAGAAAACATTTTTGAATTACAACAAATTTCAATGATTTTCTTTTCGAATCGAAATACATAGCAATTCTCCTGATTTTAGTGCTACACATTTTTGTGGTCCTGAGAAAAACCTGTCTTGAAGCACATAATTATAAGCCCATAAAATCAAAATATAATAGATCTGTTTATAATATTGTTATATAACAATTAAATTGGAAAAAAATAGTTTAATTAATTTGCTTAAAATAATCTTTTAATGATTTGGAGAGTATCTTTGTTTCTTTTGTTTTTATGAAATTACAAACTGAAAATACTCTCACTCAATGCACTTGTTGGGCATGTATGTATGTAGCAAAGCATTGTATAATCTGTAAAGTTTTTCAGTTCTTTTTTTTTGGCTTTTTTCTAAATATATGAAATCATTTAAAATATTGTCATGACATTTTATGTTGATTTTGAATTTTGCATATTTTTAATTGTATTTCTTAATTAATCCTACAAATTTTGTCCAAGTCTAGCTCTTGATCGGCATCTCGCTATCGATTAGGCGACCATTTAACTGAGATCCGATCTCCTTTGTTTCATTTATGGAAGAGCATTTAATAAAATTCTCGCTTTTTGGGAAGTTTCCAGTATTGCAGATATTCGGTTTTCAGTATTCAGAGATACGGTATTAAAGTATTCAACTATTAAATTTTGTTATTCTGGACGGGGTCTCGATATCTTTTTTCAAAGAATTTAAAAAAGTTTTGATTGCATGATTTACGCATGTATAGATTCGCAAAAACTATGAAATCGTACTGATAATTAAATTCTGTATTTTAATATAGTAAAAATCGAAAAGAATCGAAAAGTATTTGACTGAACCGGTTTTTTAATTATAAAAAACCGCACTAATCAATATTCGAAAAATCAACATTTTGAAAAAACCGACAACCGTATTAAAAAGAAACCGGTTTAAAAGCCCAGTTGGATCACCCTAGTTACAATATTAGCGCTCTGCTTCAGCGTTAGTTTCATAATAAAAACAATCTGAGTTTATCAAAATTCAATCCAAAGTAACAAATTTCAACTTAAGTAAATAAATTTTTAATTTTTACTGAAAATTTAAACGGAATCAATTAATTTTGTAAGAAAACAAAAATCTCTTATTAAATACTTGAAATTAAAAAGCGAGAATAATACAATTTATTTATGTTCACTCTCAGTTTTATTATTTTTTTGGATTTGTATGTTTAGTATATTCGGATTGACTGTGTCTGTTTATGCTGCAAGTGCTTTTAGTCAAAATCCACTTAAAGTTGAAATAAAATTAATTTTATTTACTTAACAAAATGTTAAGAAAAAAAACAAAGATTGCTTCTATTTTTTTTACCTTACTGTTAGATAAATATTATTGAGGGTATGAGTAAATGCAGAGTTTGAAGGAGTGGGTTGCAACAATCACTCGACAGTTATCCTAAGTGAAATGGTATTATTTTATATCTTTTTTTGGTTTTGTTGTGATTGTTTGTGTATTTGTCGAATTTCTTTTGCACACACTTAACACGGGTGGCAAGATGCATGCAATAGAGATGATTTTGCAGTCTAGACTTCAGACGCATTAAAGCGCATACAAAGCAACACAAACAAAAAAAATTTATTTCATCTACAATTAATTTTTTTCAAATAAAAATGCTGCTGAGACTGTTGTTGATGATATTTTGCTACAAACGAAAAAAAAAGATTGACTGACAAAGGAAGACAATTTCTTTCTCAATGGCTTTATCTTGTTTTCTTTCTAGTGCACGTAAGCAACATTTATTTCCTTCCTATGACTCAACAGACTTAAAAGGGAGTGAGATTGAGCAATTTCCTCTTGTGAGGGACTTAAAATTTGAAAATACTTACTTTAATGTACGAAATAATATTATTTTCTAAATATTAATACGATTATATGATAAATAATAAATACAATTTAAAGTTCATAACAATTACTTTCAATTTGTAATCAGACAAATTTAGCTTGTTATAATAAGATTAAACTAAAAACAAAAAAGAATACGAATTCTTATGTTAAGGTCACAAATGTTTGAAGAAGAAAGCGCAACCACTAAATAAAATATGTATGCATAAATTAATGCATAGGAAAATTCATTTTCGGAATTTTCATCATCGGAATTATAAAACGAAAACTGACACAATCTGATGACAACCGTCAGCATACAATTTTGTAATATTTTAAGTTTTATATAAAAGTATACTATGAAAGCAACAGCATTAATTCGATGCCACATTTTGTAAATAATTAAAATATATAATACTAGATGCATCCTGCGGGCGTTGCTACGCCACCAACTAAAATAAATTTGAAGGAAAGACATTGCGCAAATATTCAATTCTTTTCGAGTCATTTGATTGATTTTGTTCAATTTAAAAAAAAAAATATTACACTGCAGCGTACAGAGGAGTATTTGCGCCAAAAAGCTGGCTAAAAAGGCTGAATTTAAAGAAATCTTTAAAAAAAGTACACAGAGCGATACACAACAAAATTTTACATCATATTGTAAATTTTTAAGATTTGGAGCTCTGAGACACTGATGAAGTCAGGAAAGTGAAGAAAATTACATGCGCTATAATGTTTTTTTCGGTTTCAAAATGTTTTTGTTGTGGTTAAATGAATAAAGGTATTACATTGTTTTTTTTTTTCGTTGAAAGATTTCGTCCAAAGCTATTTTTGGTATATAAAAAAGAAGATGTCTTGAATATTAATGGTTGAAACAATTCGTTTAAAAATTAAAACAAAATTAAATTTATACACTTTAAAAAAAAACAGAAAAAAGTTTTTAAAACGATCGTAAAACTCAATCTTTCAATTCAAAAAACAGCTTTTTTGCCTCAAATACTCCTCTGTGCTGCGTTTCGTTTTAATTCGATATATACTGAAGTGCTGTGGTATACACAATATTTCGTGTTTTTCCATCTGGCGCATAAACAAATAAATCTGAAGGTTTTCCGACGCGTGAACAGGCCACATAGTGCTGCCCATGTGGGAAGCATGGATTATCCAAATTTAATCCACACGCTTGCAACGATTGTCCTTGTGAACCGGGACTTGCAAACGTTTGAATTCGAATGGCATATCTGTCGGGATCATTGGGATACGTGGCAACAGTGCGTCTTCACTTTTGAATTATCCACTCAATATTGTTGCCTCGATAACATTGTTCATCATTTTCTTGACTGCGAGTCTGGTTCCGTTGCAAAGTCGGGGTGGATTTATGTTTCGAAAAAGAATTATGGGTACGCCAATTTTCAAAGTAAGAACGTGTGACGCAATGCCTGGCAAATCAAGCGAATTCAAGAATTCAGTTGGATAGTTGACAACTTCGTCTTGATTCACCACAGTATCGATGGACTTTTATGTTGTCGTTTCGCCGGGCATTCCCTTCTGAATGGTAAAGTAAATAAAATATATAATATGCATAAAAGAAAAAAAAAATAATAGTGTTTGTAATTTGTATTTTAATAAAAACTGTATTGCTTTATTAATTATTTTTGTGCATTTTTAAGTGCATTTTTCAAAAGTTTAAAAAGATTACATTGCATTAATTGTAAACTCAGCATCATTGGTATGGAAAAACCAATAATAAAACCTACCACAAGTCTTTTTTTAAACTAGAACAGTACAGCATACATGCACAGATAAAATAGTCAAGAGAACGAGAATATGACATGAATATGTTTTGTTTGCTCTACGCCCTCTATGTTTTTATTTTTAATGTTTTTCTCATAAAAACAATATTTTTATTGTAATAAACACATATTATATTATAATTATTATTAATTTCCTCAGAATATCAATGACAGTTTATTATTCATTCAAATTTATGTCAAGTACTTGTCATTGCGTGATCATTCCATTGACGATATTATGGTACTAATTTATATAACGTGACAAGTGTCAGAAGATCAAAAACGACAAAGACACTTGTCACAGTATTGATGTCAAATAATTTCAGTGATATGGCGATTTTTTTAATAAACTGATCTCGATTCCTTATATCTCTGATGATAATATTGTCATCATAACTTTAAAATCATAATAAAGAAATATAGGATCATGTTTTGAAAAAATCTGTACTGCTAATTTTTGATAATGGATTATATTGCGGTTATTAGCTACAAAGAAAAGATCCAGCAAGGTAGAGGTGGATGCAGTGGAATGCGTTGGTCTCAAGCTATTAACTGAGAAAATATATGGAGGCGTAATATAATAATGAATGTTCGATTCCAAGCTTGTGAAAATGTTTACATTAAAGTCGTTAGCTATAATAATGTTGGAATAGTCGACAATCGGAAACTCCAATTCAGCAACGTACGAATACAATTTAATGTTTTATTAGGTAACAATTTCTCAACGAAGTGGCTTAAATTGACTAATAGTATATCGTCACCCCGAAGTTATCTTCACGTATATCACAAAATCAAATAATAAAAAAGATATTATTCGACCTTTAAAGCTCCAGGTCGTTTTCTTAAAAACATTAACAATTTTTTTTATTAAATAAAATACCGATATTTCGCCACTTCTTTGTGGGGCTTCTTCAGGGATATATAAAATTGGGTAAATAAAATAAATTTTTTTTTAAATGATCAAAAACTAAAACATACAAAAATTTTCAAAATATAATTATAAAAAAAATGAACAACTTAAAAAATACGTATGTACACAAACATAAAATATTACCATCCCCAACCATTCAATTTCCGTTTCCGTTCTTACATACATATAATAAATATCTACTCGTATATGAATGAGCAACACTAGCTGTATCTGCTTTAAAATTAAATCTCTTCATATATCGACGTTTGTAGTTATTTTCCGTATTCAAAACTATTACATTACTAAAATCAGGATTGTGATTAAAATTAACACAATTGGGGTATTCACACGGTGTCCTATCATGTCATATTGTCATAATGTCTTATTATTTTATGACGTCTTAAAAAAATTGTTATTGTGCTTCAAACAAAAAAGTCCTAAAATAATAAGACTATCTCTATGCTGTGTTTTTGTTTTGTCATAACTAAACAGTAGTGTAGTTTTTGCACAAACTAGTTATTATTTTCGTTTTTTCACTTGTTTTCGGCATTCTAATATAAAATTTTTATGATTGTAACGATTGTCCGTTTTATTATTGTTTTTTTTTATCAGCTGACTCAAATTTAAAACAGCACACTAAATTATGAGGGGTTGTTCGCAGCAGTCATATATTTTCGTGTTATTATTTTAAGACATATGACTTTATGACGACCGTGTGAATACCCCAAATGTGATACTAATGCAGTCGTTTGCGATGAAATGATTTTTCTGTATTTCTGATCTAATCTATGACCAGATGATAATCTAGTTTTTAATTTATTCTTAGTTGTACCTACATGTACTTTACTACAGTTTTCTCTATCATTACCACCACACGGTATCTGGTAAAGTAAATTCGACTTCTCTAATGTCTCTATTCTATCTTTTGTCTTACTTAATAATTTGCTAATTGTCTCATTCATCTTATGTACAAATCTATATTTTTCATTATCATAAATCGTAGATTTTTCTAATCTTTCCGACATTTCAGGTACATATGTTAAAGACTTATAAATATTAGCTTCAGAAGAAACATCTGAACTTCTTTTTATATGTCTATGTTGGCTTATTAATCTACAAAGAAAGTGATTAGGAAAACTATTCTTATTTAATGTATTTTTATTTATCAATAAATTTTTATTTTGAAATTCAATATCACTTACTGACAATATTCTTTCAATAAGGTTTGGATGCTTAGGAAAATATTTCTGGTACCAATCTATAAGTAAACTATTATTTCTTCTTATTACTAATGTATCTAAATATAGAAGTTTAAAAATGAATTAAATGTTGACAACAGAATCTATATTTCGCTTTCTGAAATAATGCAAAATAAGTCATCAACATATTATGTGAAAAGTTTTGGCTTAATGGCCAATTCCCCAATACATACATCAAGTGATTTCTCCATTACAATATCAGCCACAATTGACGAAGCTGGAGAGCCCATTGGAAGTCCTTTCATTTGTAAATATGTTATATTTTTATATTGAAAATATCTATTATTAGTTATACAAAATCTAGTTATACGCAAACAAAAAATTATTTTTCTATATTTATATGTACTTTTAATCAATCCCATTTTTCATCTATTATTTCAATAACAAAATCTACTGGAATAGTTGGAAATAGTGACACAACATCAAGAGCGAATAATTTTTCATTAGAATTTACTATTAAATTAAATTCTAATGAATTAAGAATATTATATTTAGAATTAATAGTTAATTCTTTTAAAATATTTGTGACATTTTTACAAAGTTCATACGATGGTGTGTTTATAAAAGAACAAATTTGTATTAATGGAAATTTTTTCTTATGGTAATCCATATAATTTTGGAGCTTTAGCTACACTACTTCTAAGTCAATTTTTTTTCTACAATATTAATTATTTTCGCTCTGTAATTTAGTAGTAGGATCCTTATTTATTACTTTATATGAACAACAATCACCTACTATATCATTAATTCTAGATTCATAATCATTCCATTCCATCCGCGTTTACAATAATTATGTTTGTATTATATCTCAAGAATCTCTCACTAAGTTCTACTAAGATAAGATCGCTTCTTCTAAAACCTTAAAACGTGTGATGAACGTGTGACGTGTGTGAACCGAGTATAAGATCCTGAGCTTGTGGTCCGGAAGTATTGCAAATTCGGATCACCTAATAATTTTTTTATATATACATATGTACAGGGTGGCCCAAAATGAACGAAGGGGTTTGAATTGCTTATAACTTTTTTATTTAAGACATAATTATAAAAAAAATTTTTTTAATACAGTATATAAATGGGGAATATTTTAAGTTTAGTTATGAAAAATAATATCTCGCAAGTGGTGGCCATTTGCTGCTTCACATATTCGTGCTCTTTCCAACACATTTTCCATCACCTTTCGCAAAACTTCAGGTGTTATGTTGTTTATTTCGTCGCGTATATTGCTTTTTAATTGCTGGATGGTTCTGGGCTTATTAATGCAGACTTTTCCTTTAAATCCGGTGAACGCGGAGGCCAATTAAAATCATTTGTACGCGAAATAATTCGTTCACCAAAGATGTCTCGTAAAAGAGCCATTGTGTACCTTGCAGTGTGCGCTGTGGCTCCATCTTGTTGGAACCATACTTGCGGATGGTTTTCCACGGCTGGCCTTAAAAAATTTTCCAACATTGTCCGATATCTGACACGATTAACGGAAACGGCGACCCCGTGTTCATTTTCAAAAAAATAAGGACCAATTATCCTTTCCGATGAAACACCGCACCAAACCGTACACTTAGGTGGTTGTAATTCTCGCTGTTGAACTACTCTCGGATTTTCCGTAGCCCATATCCTGCAGTTTTGCTTATTAACGAACCCACTTAATTGGAAATGGGCTTCGTCGCTCATAAATAAATTATGAATATAATTATGATTTTCTTCTGCTTTTTACCGGAAAAAAACTGCATAATCAAGTCGTTGCTGGTAATGCATTTTAAATTCCCCAAGCCTTCTTTAAAAAAAAAACTGAAAAGAAAAGAAAAAAAAAAAAATTATAATAAAAAAGTTAAGCAATTCAAACCCCTTCGTTAATTTTGGGCCACCCTGTATAATGTTGAAACTTTAGAGTCAATTTCCATAGAAATTTTTTTTGGAGATACGTGAAGATAACTTCGAGACTACGATATGTAAACTCAGTGTATCATATTTTATTTTAAACTAATATTTATTTAGTCTTTGATGAAAAACTTTTCTCCTTACATTCTTGTGATATACATATATATTGAGAAATAATTGGTTGAATGAATATATGTGCAGTATTCTTTGGATTTAATTTATATAATTCAGTGGGATATTTTATCGACCTGTGGTATTGATATCCAAATTTTAATTAGGAGCAGCCATTTATCGAAACACCAATTTAAAAATCTACAAGAAAACAAAACAAAATTTTAAAATTGTTTTTATATTTCTCAATCCCCATTCTATTGTATGAATGTTGTTAGTAACTTTCATACGAGTGTAAACATTTGCTTATAAACACGTTTTTGTGGTCATTTCCAAAAACATTTATACAACCCGCAATTCATAAAATAGATTGTATTGAACATATCTATTTTACATATAAATTTGTAGCTTTTACTTTTGAGAAATTGGTTCGAGTATGTTTGTTCTGTAACTCGTGTTAAGTTTCACGTAAGTTTTTAGGGTGGTTCTTAAAATAAATAATATATGAAATTAAACAAAGAAAAATTTAAGTTTCTTGCTACGCACATTAATTACAGAGCATGTGTACAGGACCTGTTAGAGCGTATGACTTGGATCATACCGTATATTTTGAGGCTTATCATCTCTCATTCACACATATATCATTAAAAATTGGCTCACTAAATTTCTCGATAGTCGAAAATATAATTGCATTTTTTGGTCTTTACTGGGTGGTTATAATTTCTTTTATGAGATAATAGAAGATAATGAGCTTTATTTTGTTTGGCGAATTTCCCCGTTTTCTTCAACAATTTGTACTAGATGAGTAAAGAAAGAAAACACATGATTTTACAGTGAGATCGTTCACCACAGATTTATAATATAAAATTGCATGAAAACTTAATTTTTTAGTTTTGTTTTATGCCATTTTAAACACGCTTTAGTTCCATTTTGCATAACTTTTTAAAGAAATATCACGCCATTTTTTATATATGTACATTGAGTTAATGAATTTATTATTGAGAATATCTTCATAAATATGAATTTTATAAAGAAAATTGAGGGCATCCTTTTTTGTAGAGAATTTAATTTCCTACAAAGTCGCTCCCATAACGTTTTCTCAAATCAGTAGTATACTTACTTCTGCGATCTTATCTTGAAATTATCTTTCCTTGGGGCAGAACTCCTGCCAGGGGTTTTCATCAAAATGAAGGTTTCTTGGGACGTCGGAAAAAGTTTAATTATTAACCACCGTTCTGCAGGTTATTGTATTATTTTGCTCCATTTTGTATGGCTATTTACTGCTCCTACATATTGTTGTAAGGCGGTTATCCATTCATAACATTTCCATACCTCCCAGTAATAAGAATATGTTCACTTGGTTTAATTTTAGCTGGAAATTTAAAATTTCATAAAATAGCTGAATTGACCGTCATTAATAAATAGACTGCCATTCCAACCACAATATAAATAAACTCTATAGTTTCATTAGATTTGTTTGATTAAACAACTCTATTTGGTTTATTGTTAGTGAGTTGTACCCTTTTATTTGCCAAATAAGCACTTGAAACGATTATAGAATGAAATTATATTTAATCACATATAATTAGCTGACCAAATAATTTTACAAAATATAAGTATAAAAAAGTCGCAATGAAACTTCAATGAAAACGAATCTAACCCAAATGAGATATATAAAAACGGAAGTAAATAAAATAACCTTAGTTCCAAAAAATTTTATAAACAACAATATAAAAATGCTTATATTCACAAAAAATAAAAACCTAAAGAATTGTTTAGAATTTATTAAAGAACTTCAGCAAAAAACAAAATGTAAAAGAAAAGCCATAAGCAAAAAAAAAAAATTTCCATGAATCAACAAAATTATAGCATTAAATTTATGTGAAAAAAACAAGTCACATTTACCCAAATATTTTACAAATAAACGACATCATTACCTAAAATTAAAGTTATCAATACGGTAAAAAGAACAGAAGGCCATAAAAAATATGAAAATGGGAAAGTAAAAAAAGAGTAGACCAAGCAATTTGGGGGAAAAAACCCCATAATACAAAACCAATTAGATACTCATGATTACGAAATATGTGTATAATTTGTATAAATTTCTTTTTTTTTTTTTAATTTCTATATTTATAATCTGTATTAGAATTAACAACAAGAACTAAAAATGTGTTTTCTTCTCTTTTAGGTAAAACTTTTATTCAAATATTGCAAAGATACCCAAAACAGGTAAAATAGTAATAAAATATAAATATGCATATAATAGGGGCGTTCACACAGTCATGCAAATGGTCTTGTAAAAGTGCAATTGCAAATTATCGTAGATTTCTTTATGTAATCCAATAACAAACTACACGAAAATGCCATTGAATTTTATATAAAAACAACAACGATAATTGCAATTGCTCTTTTGCAAGAACACTTACATTATACACTGAACTTTGCTAATATTTAAAAATATAAAAAGGATTAGTTAGCTGCAGATAGGGTTAGCTAAACGTACAGCGTGGATATAGCAAGGTTGGGAGGAAGCAGCGTTTTAGCTCCTAAGAACTTTTGACAAAATTCGAAAAGCAAATAAAAATATGCAGAAATGGAATTTGATTGCTTTTTCGAAAATTCTTTTTTCCTAAACACATCGACTTTCCATGAACTTAAGACATTTTAATTGATTTTTTGAAAGTGTGATGAATTTCAACTTCTTCGAAATTGCGTGACAGCTTCGAAGATGCCTAATTTTTTTCTTGGAATCATCGTTTTTTGATGTATGTATTTAAAATAGTTTAGTTGATTTGCTTGAAAATTTTTTAAAAAATTTTTAAATTAAAATTATCGTTTTTTGTATTTAACACAGCTTAAGTTAATTTTTGAAAATGTATTGAGTTTTAACTGTTGATTTTTTTATTTAAACAGCATTTGTCATTGTATTTAAGAAAGCTTAATCCTATTTTCATGACTTTTCGAAAATGTTTGCTATTTTTCTTGAAATCATTGTTTTACGATCGGTTGTTTTAACTGTCTTAAGTTTATTTAACGTGACTATTTTTCGAAAAAATTGGATGAGACAATGGAACAATGGAAAATTTAAAAATTAATTAATTTCAACTTACACGACAGAACAGAAACAACGTTGTTTTTTCGGGAGCTTCTACACTACCATCATCAGTATTCATGTGTGTTCCCATGTATCCGCCACTGTTTAGGGAGCTCGGTTGAATGTGATTTAAAATTTTTATTTACACAAATTATGAGCCAAAAAAGAATATGAGACTTATTTGTAATGTGGTATGTATTAAAAATTCTTTCAAAGCAAAAGCAACTTCACCACGATCAATATGCATATTTCACCATCACTAATTAAAGTTAAATTAACCCATTGTTACACGTTTATTCTTTATAATTTTTTTGGAAGTGTGGTGCATATCGACCTTTTCAAAATTGAGTGGCCGTTTTAAAAATGCTGGACTTTTTTAGTTTTATTGGATTTTTTCATCCCTTCGACAGTCCGTTCATAAATATTTCATCTGAGAAGCTGTCCAGCTCATGCAATTGCCATTGCTGGCCAGGGGTATAGAAGGTGGATGACGAGTTCTTCCGCGTTTTGAATTAAATATGTGCATCTGAATAAATATCCATCGATCATTTGATCATGTGTCCCAATTTTCTTTTCTGGTACTGAAAATCTCCTTTTTAAAAAAACCTTATTCTTTTTCACAAGATTATTATGACGCAGGAACCTAATTATTTTTTTGAAAGTCTACAGTTTGCTAGATCGACTAGAGGAAATTATATATGTTTTATATAAATCCGTCACCTTTACCTTGCTTCTGAGTGTCAATTATTTATTTTTACCATATGTTTGTGGAACCGACTACATAGGGATACTCAAAGCACAATTTTAGGAAATTATTGTTTAAACATTTTTGGTAATTTTTATCTTAATTAATTATTCGGTTTATTTTCTGCAGACCGGACCATAATTCAATGCTAAAAACAATGCTAATATTAAATGCCAATTTCTTTAATTATTTTATATCCTTAATATTGTTAAAAAACTTTCAGATCCTGTAATTTGTATTTTAATTTTAGGTTGGTATAAGTTATAAATATCCAATGTTCTGTTTAACTTGTCTGATTCTAATACTGTAATTTATAAGATATTGTATCTTTTTGTATTAGAAATTCAAATTAATAAACACAAATACATAATAATTATGTAATGACTTGAATACTTCCAAGTAATGTGGAAGGTATACAGCAGTTATTGAGGATCCATGCTATTATTAATGAGAATCTATTACAGCCGGAGTTTCGCCAATATTTTGTTTCGTAGATTAATTGCTTAAAAAATCATTTTTATATAAAAAAAACTTTAAAGACTGAAGATAGTGACCGTGTTCATTTGAGGGTTAAAGCCACTTAATAGTTTCTTCATTGATGCTGCTTCTGGAATACTTAATAATGGAAACTAAAATTATGCGTTTGTTATCATCGTTGTTGTTTTTTCTATTTTTGTTCTTTTCGTTTCGAAACAAAAATAAAAAAAATAGGAAATAAAATTAGATTTTATTGCCATTATTTGTAGACCATTCAAAATCTACATGTTGGAAAACCAAAAGTATTACAATGAAATTTGTACATGCTCAAGAATGTGACTCCAAAGAACTCTTAATCATATATCATATAATGAAGCAAATATGTATGTTCTATGTTCTCTATCATATGCCTCACATCTATGCTTGTGTATGAAAGTTTGTACCCAATAGTTCTCAGAACGCTACTTAGCTTGTGTTGGATATTTGTTTTAAGTTTGTAAATCTGTGAATCTAGTAAAAGTTAGCAATTGATGAATATCAAGGTAAAGTTATTTCACCAGTTTATATTGGTAATACTAAAGCGTAGTTTGTGGTATACAATTATATAACAGGAAAATGGAATACAGCATTTGCTTTGATGCTATATTCATCATCAAGCGTGGTTCCTTTTCTACTTGGGCTTAGTTGAAATGTACAGTAAAAAAACTTAGGACAGCTTAAAGTATGTAACTTCAGAAACTTTGAGTAAGCTATTGGTAACAACAACTGCTGTGTCACTTATGTCGCAATTTGAATGCCCTTATTCTAATTGTCGTAATCGTTATATGACGATGACGTTTTTCGTCGACAGCTTTCAATTATTATTCCAGTTTTCGTAATCGTTATTTATCGATAAGTGTTTGCTAATACTTGGTATTCTATAAGGAATTCAAAGAGTTATAGAGCAAAATGGAAAAAAGTTGAAAATAATAAAGTGATCAATATAAACCAGTTCCAGAAACTTGTGGAAGAGTTGAAAAAAATTCTTCTCTTGCAGTAAGATTTCGTAGAGGTACAATTACCTACAATTTCAAAGCAAATTGGGAAGAAATTGCAAAGGAGCTAAATGCGCTTGGTCCACCAAGAAGATTACCAGATGGGTGGCTGAAAGTAAGATAACCATGACAATTAGTAGTAATTTAATGAAATTTATTCATAGGTAAAAAAGGCAAAGGTAAGCAACAAAGCTGAGTGTAATTCCACGGTTGGTGGAAGATTTAAGCAATGTACTCTCAGCTCTCTGGAAGAAGCTGTAGGCTGCAACAGACCAAAATTAAAGTCATATCCCACACAGAGTTAAGATCCCTGGACTAAAACCCATTCTTTAAATCGCATTCTATAGCCTGCAGCACATCCTTAAAAGTTGTTTTTTTTTGTCGAAAGTAACTTTCAAACCTGTTTATGAAGTAGCAAACTATTATTATGGTGATTTTTTATACTTAACTGTGTAATTAGAAAGTTTTTGAAATTCCATTGTATTATTGTCGGTTTACGCTTTATTGTTGCGCCGCTTGTGTAGTCAGCTAACTTATTTTCTCATAGATGGCACCACCATCAACTTTCTAAGGGATTGGAGCCCATCGGCAGTCATTTCGAACGTGCAGAGATTTCAATTCAAGCCTCTATCGGCAACTAATCTGAGAAGCGTGTGCACTTTAGTTTTAAACAGCAGGTGTTACGGGGGCTTATCGCTACAGATGCAGTGTTGCCACCAACGAAATGTTAAATTACACATGCATCATGCCAAAATTACACATAAAAGTAGGAATTACACATGATTTCTTTTTTTTGTGCTTTGATTTGTTTAGATTAAATATTTGACCTTTTTGATGAAATTCCAACATTATTTTATGATGAATATATTTTCAATATTTGGGCTTTCAAGGTCATTTAATAAAACATTGTTTTTATATATTATTCCGACGATTCGTTGGTACTTTCCAAGTTCTTCAGGAATTTTTTTTTGTTTTTGTAGATATATAATCTTCTTTAGACCGATTAGACATCATTCTCTTTAAAAATATCACAGTTTTGTTTTGTGTAAAAAGGACAATCACAAACAAAAACTTATAGCCTATTTCTATTTTAAGAAAGTAAACTTAAGCGAATGAAAGCCACTCGGTCGCATTCGGACCAATTTGGACTTCTAATTGGCACTCACTTTCATTCGCATTAGCTTACGTACATACGTATGCCAATAAAATAATAAAAAAATATTTATAAAATTTTCTCAAATATTTTCTTCCTTATTGTGGATTTAACTAATTCATTAAACCTGCTGCTGTTGTTTCAGCGGCGTTAGCCATCCTCTTTGCTGATTCAGTTTGCACCTCACCAGCATCAGCCATTATTTTTAAAGAATTAGCTTTTTCTGTCTCCGCAAGTTTATTTGCTACTCTTAGCTGTCGGCGGATTTCGCCTTTTGCTCATTATCACTCAAAAAATTTTGGTTATGTTTTGTCGCAGTAAAATTTTTTGATAATTTTTATATATTTGCTGGCCATTTTGTGGTCACAAGTATTCATTGTTACATAGTTTTTTTGTGCTGGGAAGTTTCCGGGTTACTATTTTGTGTAAGCACTACAACAGCTTTAATGCACCTAGTTGGTGACTCCACCATTGCAACAAAATAATCATCAATTGATTAGTGGATTTACACCAAACACTTTACCCCCGGGTAATTCAGTTGACAATAGAAACAGCGTCTTGTATAAGCCCGTCTCTCTAAGACTCTTTTGGTTTTCCTTATTTTTTTAGTCTGTGACTTAAAATCTGCCCACGTCTAGAGTAAGTTCGAATAATGTGGAATACCTATTTTTATTTGGTTTGAAGCTTAATTCGATTACGTTAAGGAAAGTGAAAGAGTCTTTGGAGCCCATGTTTTATAAATATTTGAGTGAAAGGGCAAAAACCCATAAACCAGCAATTGAAAAAATTGGTGGGTTATACATTTTTCTGTTAATGTTGTACATTAGCGTGAGTGGCCGATGGTGATTTTGAATGGATATATGACCGTAACAAGTGATGTTCGGGTAGTTAAAAAAAATGTCTCAAATTTGTTTATGTAACTGGGAATACAATTAAGCTTAACAGTTTAGAGTACTTCATAAGGATTTTTAATGCTGTTCAGGCCAATGAAATACCTGTTTTATCTAAACATATCGTTTTTTTCCTTTTTTCTGTTTCTCATTACCTTATTTCACTTTTCTTTGGCATGTCTGACATTTTTCAGTGAACCCAAAAAAAGTAAATCACACGACTATTAAATTTTTTTATTACCACCTCTTTGCATAGCTTCCAAAAAGCAAATCAAATTATTTATTGAATTCTGAGATCTTGAATTCATCAATCCTGGTTTTGTCAGCTTCTAGTTCTATACCACAATACTCGAACTTACTTTACAGATAGTGTCAATATGTTTCTTCTATAGCATACAAACAAAAGTACTAATCTTTTTTTTCATTAACAAATAGTACCAGTGGGAGGCCCAAGCGAATTTAAATTGTTGGACAGCTATTTCCAGATAATTTTTAAATTATCTTTATTTATATTAAATATAAAAAATTTGTTGCGAAAGCACAACCACATCGGATTTTATATGAAAACATTTACGTTTTCATTCGAGTTGTCTATCGAGTCACTGTTCGATGAGAAATAAAGTAAAGAAATCGAAATCAATGATGACGTTATTTCTTAAATCAGAAATAGGCTATTAATATATGTAAATCAAAAAAATACAAAACATGTTCATAAATAAATTTAAATATCACAGCCAATCCTTGTTTGTCGTCATCACAGTTGTCATCACAATACAAATTTAAAATTACACATGAGTTACACATGCAGCCAATTACATATGGGCTACACATGAAACTAAAAATTACACATGATATGTGTAATTACACCTGAGGTGGCAACACTGTACAGATGCTATGTGTTATGGTGATACCAAATAACCACTCTCCTCAAACCTCTAACACCCAAAGCTGACCTGGGTTTTCTTTGAAGAGAACGACAGAAAATAAAGAAGATATTGACTACTTTACAAATGAATTTAATTTGTTTAAGTGGCCAATGTGTCTTGAATTTTTTTAGCACACTTTTACCCAATTCTGTTTTTAACTGTACTTTAACGAGGCTCAAACGTAGAGGGGCTGCACCACTACTCCATAAAGAATTTCATGCCCCGAGAGCTTCTTGCCATAATATATAAGGGTTCCCGTTTGACGTCGAGGCTTCTTATCTGCATTTTTTTAGGACTGGAAACGATCTTGCGGAAGAAAGAAGTGATAGAAGATATTGACTCCTCTACAACCGAATTAAAGTCGTTTAAGTGGCCCGCGTTGCTTAACGAGTTGCACTAAGGGGTCTCAAATGCATTCGATAAGCAGCTTACCGACCGGCATTTACCACTTCTTATAAAACTAGCTAAGGAACAATTAGGCCTCACAAGTCTACATTGATTATTGATGCACCGATATCCGTCATGATAACGAAAAATATGACAAAATAAATGGTCTAATCTAAACGCGAATTTAAGCCAGTTAAGTAATTAATGTCTCTTAAAAGCTTTTCTAAAAGAACCAGCGGGTACAAGTTTACTAAATTAGAATGGTAATTTTGTAATACAAAACCAAAATATGGAAATGAGGTGCCTCTTTTTGAAGTGTGTGGTGTGTGGTGTGTGTTTTGCGTTATAAATGTCTGTTATTGCCGCTTTACTGTTTTTGCTGTTAGTTTAGGTCTATTTCTCTAGATAATAATAATTGTTAATGTTTGTTGCTATTTGCGTTCTCTAACGTTTTGGGCATGCGAAAATTATACAATACAAAAGTTTATTTGTTTTTAGACCTCATGCAAGAGTGTTGCTGATAATTTTTCAAAATAATAACACCTACCACTTGGTCTACGGCCAACAATTTTTTTCATGAGACATTTGAGTTTATTTTATTAGCTTTTTAATAATTTTCTCGTAATAATATAAGTGTTATCACAGATTTTTTAAAATAAAACTTTAATTTGCCAGCCTGTTTGTCAAGATTTTGGTTAAATGTCTACGAAGAGAAATTTGTTTTTGCACATTAAAAAAAATTTTATAATTTTTTGTTGCTGATGCCAATGACAGATATGATGCTGGCGATACTGATGAGGACAAATGTGAGTTATAAAAACAACAGCAACCACAGAACAGTAACAGCTTTAAATGCGTTTTAATTTTCCATCAAATATCATCATGCAAATGGCAAATGGAAAGTGGAGAATATGTTTTAAGTGCTCATGTCATTGTATGCGTCACAATGGTGTCATATCGATGACAAACACATACACTTAAAATTTCCTCATGTGCATAAATTTAACTTGATTGCAAAGAGTCGTTTAAAATGTTCGTGATGTATGTATATCTGTAAATATACAAATATGGCAAATATGTTTGCCTACGACTTGGTATGCCTGTCTGTTCGTCTGTCTGCCTGCTTGTCTATCCTGTACTTTGACAATGTTGTAATTTTTTCCTTTGCTTGCTAAAACCTAAAAACCAGGGGCTGCTTAGAATTGTGTTTAATTTTTTTACTTTTCCAATTGCAGGAAGGGGTAGTTTTGCTTTGAAACCCAGAGTTTCTTTTTAAGACCTTATTATAAGAATTAGGGCTTTGAATAACCAACCCTCATACTTTCCGCCTCCCACCCCATTTAGAAATCTATAATAATTTACCAAAATGTTTTTTCCTTTAAGATTTTTCTTTGTGCTTTTTCGTACATATTTTCATTTTTCCTTCCGTAAAATCCTTAGATATTAATTTTTTTATTTTTGCTGTAATAGAAATTAAGCTTTGTGCCTGGTGGCAGGTTGACTACTTACATACATACATATGTATGTATATGTATGTGAGGTTATGTTATTGCTGCTGTTGTTGACACAAGGGTTGGGTGTTCGTAATTTGTTTAATGCTGAATGGGGGTTCTTAAATATAGTGCATATGTTTGATTATATTATAGCCTGAAACATCCCCGAATATAGGTCTGTTTTTGTTAACCGTTGTTAGGTTTTGGAATTTAAGCTTCTAAAATGACAAAAAATTTTACGCTTTCCTAAGTTTGCGTTGTAAAAACATAATAAATTGTTGTTAAAAGAGAATAGAATTGGAGAAGAGAAACAACTTACATATTTTGTTTGGCCAATAATTTGAAATTGAATTAAAATTACGAAAAAATAATAATAAAAATAATCAAACGCAGTTCTTCTTTATTAAACTTCTTTGTTATACGTTGTCTATAGTTTCTAATTAAGAAGTACAAATAAGACGTTATCATTAACCAAATATTTTCAATAGTACATAAATGGAACATAATAAAGCTGTCGCAACCATGTCACAATTACGATTTTCTTTGTGTGTATAAATACATGTGTGCACATTGTGTTTTTAATGAATCAAATATAAAAATTGGTGCCTCAGAAAAACGTTTGCCGTTCAGATTTTCTGTTAAGAAAATCAATTCGAACGAATTGATTTTTACCCCCAACTAATTTTAGAATTTTATGCTTTAATGAGTAGATGTTATATATTTCATTTAGTTTTTTTTCTTTCTTACCTACAAATATTAACGTGAAAAAAAACAATAATACAATAGTCTGCAGTTTTTTTTTATCAATACAAATAACAAAACATATTCATACCGGTGCTGCCAGCTAATGTTTTTCTTCCCCTAAAAAATATTTAAAAAAAAATTTTCTTCAATTCTTCTAAATGTAAAAGTTAAGATAATAATTTTATTTCATGTAAATTAACATGACTGAGTATTAATTTACGTAGTAGTATATTTGGCTGAATAAAGCAAAAAGATCGTAAATTCTGAAATTTTACTGAAATTCCCCCGAAAATATTTTGTTTATGCATAAAGCTATACTCACCGATGACCAAAAGTGTTCATGAATACGGCGATTGTCGTAAATATAACTACCTTTATTTTGAATTATCAAACCTTGTATTTTTTATAAATAATTTTATTTGAATTGTATCGTCACTTTAATTATTATTATTACTAAATAATTCAACGTGCCCAGCTCTGTACATTATATCAGTAATTGTGAATTAAATTATCGGTTTATATTAACGAAACTTAGGCCTACTTAGCTAAAGTATGTATACCGTTGGACACTTCCATTTTGAACATCAGGTAAGACGGGCAACGCTGAATTCCTCAAAATCTGATTTAATCTGACTAAAAATAGTCTTGTGTTATTTTCTCTAATTCCAAATTAATAGCTTTTCCTCCAAAACTGAGCTTAGCGGTCTAATTTGTTTAGACTCAAAAATAATTATTTTCCCTCACTCTGCTCAAGTGATTGTACATCTCGTACAATAAGAAATTTTAATTTGGGCATTCGATATCGAACGAAATTTCCACACAAATTCAAAAAAGTTTCGTTCGATATCGAATGCCGAAATTAGCCCCCAGATTTTTGAAAATTTTTCGTTCATAAAATTTCGAAATATAACATTGTGTCTCATCTTAGACGGTGTTCTGCTGGACTTTTTACATAAACGGATGCATTCAAGTTAAGTACCTTAAAAACAGTCAAAATTGTGGCGTACGCGAACGCCGCTGAAGAGATGCTGGTCAGTTGAACAATAAGGTTATACTTAGTTAGTGTAAAAGGTGGTACAAATATAACTAATTCTCTTTTTGAAAATGAAATAAAACTAACTTAGCTTAATTGCTTTTGGTATATTATTAGAAACGATAACTATTGGAATTACTTATTGAACACAATTCCATTCTAGTGACTGCTGCGGCTCGCTTCGCAGTATCTTATCCTGCCAATTCAATTTCGCAAGACCTTGTAAGCGGTTTCCGAATCTATATCGAACAATATTAGCATTAAGGGTGTTGTAGTTCTTTTCTGGATTACTTGAATAGCACCGTTCAAATTGTAGCTTCAAGTCGGCCAACAGACATCGTCAAGACGGCTGCTAATACTACTACTTTTCGACCAAATTCGGTTTGCAATATATCTCAACCTTGTTCAAGCGTAAAGCGATTTAATTTGGTTCGCCGAGATATAATACTGACTGATTAACAATACTCCGAACAAAAAAAAAATATCCCTTTCAATATTACATGATTTAATATATCTGTATATACAAGCAACTATAATAATCTCAAAAATTCCCTAAATATTAACTTTAGCCCCATAAATTGTTCCTCTAAAAATACCCCAAATGAAATAAAAACCTTTAAATCAATGGGGGAAAACTCCTGAAGTGGCAACTCTTTTTCATAGATATTTAAGTATGTCGGCTTTTCCACAGTCAAAGTTTATTTTGCAAACTCTTAATTCAGGGACAAAGACAGAGAGACGAATATTTTCTTATATTGTCTTTCTAACAGTCGAATTAAACTTTGCAAAGTAAACTTTGACTGTGTAATAGCCGTCTAAGTGTAGCATGTTCGCAGTCATCATACGAAAACATTTATTCAGTCATTTCATTATTTATTTTTTCTTTGTATTAAATATTTATTCATATCTTCACTAGATCGGTGTATTTTTTCTTTAAGAATTGTATACTTGTAGCTTTTCTATGACATGAACACCCTTATTTACTCAAAGTTTTTATTTTTTTTTTGTATTTTAATGAACATACATTCTTCTTTTGACTTTGTGCTTCAGCTTTGTCTGCTTGCTTCTGTTTGTAGCTCTTGCAACTGTTTAGATATTTTTATGATCTTTTTATATGATACGAGTTCTTCGTATCTATTGTTTAAATTGAATTAAATATTTTCATTTCGTTTCTATTTTTTTATTATGTAAGTTGTTTTTCCTTTTTTTTCTATTTTAATTCAGTTCATTATTCTTTATTTAAACAGCATCATTTTTAGACGTTTGAATGAAATTGAAACTGTTTTAAGATCAGGGAAGGTGTTTGTTTGTGTCTGAAGGGGTTTAAAAGAAAAGTTTATTCCTCAAAGTTTCTTTGCTAAGTTATAAATTTGATGTAGCAGGCACTTATTTAACAGTGAAATGCTCATTAGAATCTATTAAATGATCATCAGGCTACTTATGAATGAGATGCTCGAAATCTTTCGCTGATCAAAGCTATGTCAAGAGATAGCGACTAAGCATATATAACATCCCCTGGACTCTTGCTTGCTTACATAAACGTTCTACGGCCATGTTGTTTGTACTTATATAAATATTAAATTTGCAATACCCATTAAAATGTCTAATAAATATGTTCAAATTTATGTAGCTCATTTCCAAAGAACGCATTCTCTTAAAGCATGGATTTTCTAACATTATTTGTAAAAATAAAAAAGTGTGAACTGTAATTTTTTGTGCGTTAAACGAGTGGATAAAATGTAAAGTAAGACTCATTTAATAGACACACAATTCTGCTTAGTTAAATTTACACAAGTATTAAATGTCAAGTGAGTTTACTTTATGCATAAAAAACGGCAAAAAAGGAAAATTCAATTAAAAATCTTTAACTATTCTGCATTAATTCTGTATTCTTGATGAATAGAAGCAGTTGACAGCAAGCAATTTTCACAGATATTTGTATTCGACACTTTTTTCTTTCAAAATTGAAAAATAAAAAACCCAACCAGTAAACAAATAAACCAGAGAAAAAACTCATTAAATTTAATGTAATAAAATCAGAAAAAAGAAGAAAGAAGTATTTTATTAACTTAAAAATTAAGTTTCATTACCGCCTTCAGTTTTTCTTTATGAATTTAAATAACATTTAAAAAGTATCTTCAAAAAGTTCTTTTACTAAGAATATAGAGGAAGTCTCCGAAAATCGATAAATTTTCCGCTGGATGTAATTAGAAGATCATAGAGTAACACTAGCTCTATCTTGATGCATAATTTCAATGGAAACATTCATAACCATCTGCAAATGTGGCTATTTTATTTAAATTGAAAATACCTTTTCTTCGCTTTTGGAAATATTCGTTATTCTAGGATATTCTGCATATTTTGACGTAATTTAAAAATGAGATTCCGGGACTTACAAGTCCAAAAAAAACACATATAGTAAAATATTTTCTTATGTATAACACAGGCAGATACGATTTTTGATTCTTCAAGACTGAAAGTTCAGGAATGGATATCGTTACATATCCAGAGCGTGTTAAGAATGGCCATAAAACAAGCAAATCTAAAATTTTGAGAGGTGTAACAGCACAATTTTTATCGCCATACAGTGTGACTCGGTCACACTAGTTTTTTTCAAATCATTTTGCTTGAGTAGAATGTATAATGGAGTCCCGAAGTAGATAATTCAAAGTCTTTGCTGTTCAGGAATCATAAAACTCTGTTTAGCAAATTGTTTTCTAACAATATTTTATATAATTTCAATTAGTCCTAAGGATGTCTATACAATGACAAATTAACACGTTGGTCGGGGAAAGGCACCATCTATAATATCGAATGTGATAAAAGTTGTATTAAATATACTGCACGCGATCTTAGTTCTAAAGAACCATACAATTTCTGAAATAATAAATAGTCAGAAAAAGTTTTGACGGTTCCATCCTCTTATTGACCAAAATTACCTTCCTGACTTGCTAGTCAAATTTATTTGAATGATATTGTAATATTATCTCAGTTCATTAGTTTGGCTTCTGTGAACATCATGGAACTATAGACTAAGGACAAACGTTTAACAAAAAAAATCTGCTCAGCCATCTCTCTAGATATTGCACAAACTTTTTTCAAAGTTTAGATTGAGTGTTTAACACATAAACTTAAGGTTTTTGCCACTTAGCATCGAAACATGTGTAAAGCACCAAAACACTTTTCAGTTCAATTGTCTATTTAGTTATTCAATTAAATTGATTCTTGACCACACACTTCATAAACTGAATTGAAAGATTTTTATGTTTTTTACAATTACAAATTTAAAAATTATAAACTTCTATTTGCAATGGCTGAAAAAAGAAAAATAATTACAATAATTGTTATTGTAGAATGCATTGCTTTTGTATTTTTCATTTTATTTTTGTAATCCGGACTTTTTATTTTCCAAAGTGCTGGATTTTCTCCAAGCATCCTTGTTTGCCACCATAATTTTTATTTAAAATTCATTGAAATTAAAGAAATACTTAACTTTTTCTTTGCAAAAGAAAACTACAAACATAAATTTTGACAGCTGATCAAGAGACTCGAACACACACCACACACTAGAAATAAAAGACACTTGCTAGCCAACTTGAATAAATCAAAATCTTTTGATTTTTCTTCAACCACCTCGACAACTGCCAAACTAATCAATTGACAGAGCAATACACGCCTTGATCTAGACAACAATCCCATTGCCAATTGGATTGAAACGTTACAGACAAAATGTGCGTGCAACACTGGGATGAATTAAGTATTTCTGTATTTTCTGATGACACAGCTCTCCGTACCACCCGTGAATTAATACCATTTGAAGACGAGCTATAAAACTAGTTAATGAAGTCAGAAGCAATCACGAGAATAAATCGCCATACTGTATTATCACTTAGGTACAGGTCTGACTTGCCGTCGCCACATAGAAACCAATATGCGTCTTAGATAAATATAAGCTTTTACTTTACATTCGTTAATTGAGGAACGATCGCAATGAACACCAATTCTGTCCAATTAACGGACACTGCAAATAGTTGCAATATTGTTTTTGTACAGATATTTTAGGACCATGGTAAGAAATGAAAATTGGGATTACATAGAAGCTCGCTTAAAGAACTCAATATTGATTAGGGGCTCCAAGAGTGGACTTACCTAGTTGGTTAGCTAAGAACTCTGTCTCTCTCCCCAGATATATCTAAAAACACAGAAATAAAAACATCAAATAGATTTCCGTATAAAAGTTTTGCATAAACCTTTAATAAAGCAAGTAATTTTTATTGAATAGGGTAATATTGTGCTTTAGAAGGCAGATTATTCATGTCTGTTTTTATAAAATGAACAGAAAATTTCGTGTGAAAATTTATATTGCAAACAAGAAACAATTTCCGTAATTTATTGTTGTTTCCAGACATAAATTTTCACACGAAATTTCGCTTTCATTTTGTAAAACATGCAGTTAATAATTAAATAATAACTGCTGCATTGAAAAAAATAATTTAGATTTTGTATTTCTTTTATAGTAGAGTTGATATACATACAAAATTTTGTAATGGGGCAGTTATAATATAAATAATAATTAAGAAAGTTTAACAAAGCAAAAAGCGAAAACAGCGAAAAATAATAGTGTGAACAATATCTTTATAGATTTATTAGCGTATCAGGTGCAAAGTTTTTGCTGCTCGATTTTATAAAGAAAAAGTTTCGACTATTTACCAGCGGGAAAACTTTAATAATAAATTTCAAAAACTTTGTTGGTAGTTGGTTTTTCCTTTTCAGAGAAAAAAAACAATGTCTTCTGCTCTGCTCTAAAGAACTGTAATAAAAATTAACTTATGCTCATTAATGATACAGTGGGTGAAAAAATGTATGGCTGGCAAAAATATATAAAATAATTTAATTTTTTATTCTTGGCGCGTTGCTCAAGAAATTGTTTGTATTTGCTGGAAAATGCAAAAATGATTTCAATTAATAATATTGTGCCAGTTACTCGAAAAGCAAAGCCATGTTGGGTTGTATGCACTATTCTCATTGATGTCTCTCGGAGCTATTGTTAGATATTGATGTGCCATACAGTAGTAGATTACACAGCTTCAGCACCTTAAATGGTTGTATAGTTTTCGGTGCAACCATATATAAAGGAAGTAGCTTGTGTGTAGTAAGGCATGGCGGTGGGTATTATATCTCATTCTTTTATTAAGGCGACCGGAAACTGGCACTCAGATATATCTTACTTATCCTATCTGCCTGTAATCGCCCTTAGATTATGGTCACACAAATACCGTTTTCCTTTATTCGAATGATGTTGTCAGTTACTTTTAACGGTCAATGACAACAGACTACCATCGTTCTGGTTTTATAAATAATAGTGTATCCAGGGGTCGACTCAATCGACCGCATTCTAGAAATTAATATTAAAAATTTACATAAATACATACGATAAAATACAAAAACAAAAAACATTTTAAATACACAACTTAAAACACTGTCTCATTTTTGTGGAAAAGCGACTTGGACAAACACACATGCACACTTTGTTTATTTGTCAAGTTGAAGGTGATACATGCAAGTGTGTAATAAGTGTGTATGTGTTAGTAGCAACTTTAAACGCTTATAATTTCCTAAAAATCGAACTGATTTAAATAAAATTAAGATTGTTCACCCCCGTTTAAAAACATATAAATCTTTCCGAAATCTGTTCAGTATTACGGCCGTAAAAGGGATCTAAAAAAACGTGTTTGTCTATTAATAATATAGATGATAATCACCATCCAACCCGTGGTCTTCGATTACATTGTACTTTAGCCTATTTTCAATTTCAATTAATGCCTCGAATTTCGGTTACAACGAATTCCTTTATATAGAGACGTTTATACAGTTGCCCAATAAACTTTACATACATCTACATAAAATCAAATTTTATGAAATTTAACAAAGTTAAAAAGTATATTTCAATGCAATATTACAGAAAATAGTCAAGTTTATAGATGGTAAAAAAAGTCCAAAGTTTGTACAATTAATCATAATTGTTTTCAATGTATGTAGACTCTATTGGGCTACTGTATCTAATCTTCGCAGTAAATCAAGTTTTAGTTCGGTAATAAGTGGTAAGCTGTCAGTGATTTATCGGTGTAGAAATTTTCAAGTTTATAAAATATTGCAGCAAGTTTGAAAAATATAGAAATCTTTCTAAATTCATGTTTATCTGTAGTGTTCAACAAATCCATGGATGACAATTTTCTATTTTTTGTTTTATTTATACTAGAGTCCGGCTTAATAATTTCAGAAGATAATCCAAATTGAGTAACAATCGAGAAAAACGTATTTTAAAGTTTACATTTCTAATGCTATTTTTTACAAAAGACGAACTTAGGGGCGAAAAAAGGAAAAGCTATTTTATTCAAGATGTTATTTTTTTAAGTTTAAATAAAATAGCATATTGTTCCGTTTTTTTTTCGAAAAATCATATTTGCACGGTACGTATGATTGATATATGCACCCATTATTTTTTCTTTATATGAAAATATTTAGAGTCCGATTGATATTTCGGGTTCACCGAACTATGCATAAATTCGCCGACCACCGAACTGTACATTCATTTTTACATATTTGTATACCATTAAACATACATACATACATAAATTTAAAAATACACAAAAATCACAACGTCTTCCATTCACTTATAAAAAAATTTGGTTTCGAATTCGCTAAAATCGCTTTTGAAAAACTATAATGTGGCAACGCTATTCAAATTTGTTCGGATAAAAATAAAACCAAGTAAAGTTTATGCCCTCCCACAAGAAGAGAGCCATCAAACTACATAGAAAAAACTCCAAAAGTTAACGCTCTTTGTTGAACTCTGACACGGAAACCGAAGTAAAAAAATTTACTATTTCATACATTTTTATTATCTCTCTAGCTTCTTAATTAGAAAAGATATTGAAATGATTTATAGTTTATTTTGTAGGACAATACTGATTCTTTCAACTGAAAACTGTACAGTTTTTCATGTTTTATTGATTGGACTCACTGTGGACCCTGTATAACATAATCCCATAATATAACTTACTTCATCCAGGAAATTACAATATCCTTTAGAGAGATATTCCAATCAACCAAAATGCTGCCAAGTTTTGTACAAAATACAAAAATATGTTTAGAAAGCAGGAGCGAACTGTCTATGACGGTCATGTTATTTTTGCGGTATCTGTCGAATATGTTATTCAGGCACCGATGCCAAATCCCTATGCCAAGTTGCACAATTATATTTTTAAAACTGTACTATCAAAAGGAGTGTAAACTTACGTATATTTAATATTATGGCAAACATTACCATGGAATGTTTGGTGGCCAAATACGAGACTACTGGTTATGTAACAATAGACGATGTAACGCTAGATCGACCGCTGTCCATGAACGTGTGCTGTAGAGCCCGTGGTACTGTTAAAGCCGTTATGGTCAACAGAGTGCCTTTAAACACAAATGATAATTTATTTTATAATGAACGATGTGCCAGACACGAAGCCCCACCATCGACATTTTGCTGAACACCCGGAAACCCTTTTATTTCAAGCATGAAAAACAAAATCTGTAGCGTCCTACATTCTAGAAGAGCTACCTACCCATACAAATGTAAAGAGAATAATTTGAAAATGAAACAAATTAAACAAACATCATGTTTCAAACACTGTATTTATTGCTCGTGAAGACAAACATTTTATGACCATATGAGAATGTATTTAAAGTGTGAGTTTATTTATAATAAATAAAATCTCAGAAACACTTAATAAATGAAACAAACAGGCAGACAGATAGACAGACGAATAAACAGATAAACACACAGAAGCATATATACACACATATACATATGTATATATATTGCAGTTGGAAACAAAGTGAAAATAAATAATGACAAACAACTTTAAAAGAAAATATTTTTTAAAGACACATAAATTCTCGCATACACTTTTGGGGAAAAAATCGTTAGGGATTTTAAATTGGAGTTTCAATTTTAATGAGGTGATGGCAGAAAAAAAACATATTTTTAAACAAAACACCATAAATATGGTAATTAAATTTGGAAACAAGATATCGATGTACAGACTCAAGCGTTTAAAAAAAATTCAAATGGTTTTGTAAGGAATATTTGGCTACACAAAATTTAAAAAGAAGTGACTGGAAAGATGGAGGGCGGCATACATATGAAAACGTTCCCTTCCTAACAAATTTATTTGTTTTAAATACAAATTGTGATTAAAGTTTTCTTTAGGAAAACTCCTACCCTGCTACACACCAGGCGTGGGAATTAACAAGAATTATTTTTTAATGAAATTGTAAAACAAAACCATAAATTGACAAAAATTATTATCACAGATATGGCTGCTCTTGGGAAGCGAGACTGGTTTGGGGATGAAAAAAAATACACATATAAATTTACTTGCCATTTATTATCCGGGGAATATTTAAACATTTAACCAAAAAAAACTTCAAGAGGAAAAAGCATAGAAAAAGAAAGCAAATATTTAACACACTTTACTCTTCTCTTTATATCTTAATTTGTTCATATATTTTTTTCTTTTTACCAAATAAAAGAAAACTTTGACGCAAATATCTAGATATTATTTTGCTTATTTGTTTCCTGTAACACTTTCCAAACAGTTTTTTTTGCTCTTCAATAATGATGGATTTTTCGAAAACTTTGGATTACACTTGCATCTGATTGAATAGTGTTTTTAGAGCAAATATTTAGGAACCAAAATACCTGCTTTGCTTGGTTTCAATTAAATAAATTAAAAAGTTTTCAAATTCGGGCTCAACAGTTCATTTATAGCCATTAGTTTTCCATCAGTCATCAGCCGCCAAACAAAGAAAAAAGAAAGCAAACAGATGAGAAAATTTAATATGATTTTTTTAAACAAAATTGGTTGTTAATCCGAAGTGATTATTATTGGGCTAAAGTTTGTAAAGTTTTTAGTCAGAAAGAATTGGATATGATACAATATTCTAAAGGAAGAAGTGAAAAATTAACATCAATTTATATCAACAAGTTACACGGCAGAACATACACTTAACTTCCATCATCTAGGTTTCCATGTATTCGCCACTTTTGAAGCGGCTCCGCTGAATGTGATTTCAACTTACATTTATATAAGTAAATTATGACCGGAGAAAGAATACGAGACTATTTGTATTGTGGTAGATACTACTAATTGTTTAAAGCAAACAAAATTCAACCACGATCAGTATTTGAATATAAGCATCACTAAATTAACGTTAAATTAACCCATTTTCAAACGTTAGTTTTATCTAATGTATCATTTTTCTTTCTCCTTTTTGTTTTTATTTAAGACAATTTTTTTTGGGAAAACATTGCAAGGATCAAACCATCTGCTATGTATTAGTATATATAATGTGATTGGAATACATCGTCATATCAAATTCTCTATGTCTGAAAATGTTATGAACTTTAGTCTAATAATAAATACCTACATTAGATGAGCAAATGTTTCTGAACTGTTTTAGCTTTGCCTAATTATATATAGATACTGATAACAATTTTCAGGCTTAATAGAAAACTGAATTAAACTAAATGTTTATCAAAAATAACTTGTTATTATGCTTCACGAGATAGAAGCCTGTGACTGACAGGCCGACGGAAAGACATGTTTGTGAATACAATAGGGGTTTTTATATTTTGTGTACAGAACCCTAAAAACAACGTCGACTGCTAATTTTTTAAAATCGGTTGATTGGGTAATCACTTTATATCAAAACTCCAGCAGTCCTTGTGTTTTCAGGATCCATTTAATATTTTGGACTTTTGAAACTGCCTTGCATCTCGCAAAATTTATTTTATGCGGTTTAATAGCTCGAGAGATCGTCAAAAATTTCGAAATTCCGATTACCGCCAACGTATTTTTAACCGCTTCATTATTTCCAGAAGTGTCGTTGTCGTAAACTTTCGTTTTTTTTAATTATCAAAGATTTATCAAGATTTTTCCATGTTTTTATTTTTTTTAGTAAATTAAAAAAAATTACTATTATAATATTAAGAAGTGATTTATAAAGAGCTTTCAAAAATGTATGAAATTTTTACCTGAGTCGATAGAGTGATCTATATGATTCAATGTTTAAAAATTATTTTATGTAAATGTTGACCGCGGTTACGGCTCAAATAGTTCATACGCTGGGTCCAATTTAGGCATACTCTCTCCAACATATCGGCTGGTATCCTAGGAATAAATTCTGCAATATTGGCTTCCAGTACGTCAACCGTTGCTGGGCTTGTTCCTATAGATATGAGTCTTAACATAGTCCCACATAAAGTAGTCTAAAGGCGTTAAATCGCACGATCTAGGCGGCCAATTGACCGGCATCAAACGTGAAATAAACTGTGCCGGATACAGCTGCGATATTTGCTTCTGTCTGCACTATACGTACACGCGTTGGCGGTGTTGGACACTCTTATTTATTGTTTTGAATAATTATTTGAATTTATACTTTGTGTTCTGTTTTGAAATTAAAATAGTTAACTTTGAGTTATACAAATCTTTTTACCCTGAAATATGGGTCAGACGATTACTAGCTTTTGAGCAACGAATACGTTCAAATATATAATATTAATTAATTTTAAACTTTTTATATAAAATAAAGTCTTTCATTTTAACGGTAAAGTACCTTTAAAAACCTTATTTTAGTGGTTAAATAAATGTCCAATAATGTAATTTTGGTGTGAAATTTGGTCACAAAATTCCGAAAGCAGCCTCAGAGGGTCGCCCAAACAGACCATAAAATGCAAGAAGTGCACGATGCACTTTCATAAGCGATCATGCATTTTGATAATAAAATTCAATAATCTGCAAGCGTTGCTCGTTTGTAAGTGGTTTGTGGTTAAATTATAGACCAAACTGGACATATTTGACATCAACATGTTACACGAAAACAGCTGAGCTGCCAAAAACAGTGTTGCCGAAAAGAAAGTTGCCAAAAAATCACTCTTTATATAGAACTTAAAAGGGAAATTTGTTTCATAAACATTTTGTACATCAAATATATTTCTGTGAAATTGGCATTACATTTACATACTTAATTCTTCAAATAAATTTCCGTATTCATTCTGCTAAGAGTGTATCTCAATAATTTACTTGTTTGAAGTTTTCTAAAGAAAAACAAATAGAAAATTTTTTTTAAGTTCTTCTAAAATAAAAAACGAATATATTTATATAATGGTTTGAGTTTAAATGTTAACCCGAGTTCTATTAAATTTTATATATATTTTTTGCTGATGCCTTTGTTATTCGATGTATAATTTTCAAAATCCAATTAAATAAACTTTCAAAATCTTTTATTTTTTCCCCACAAAGTTTCAACATGTATGCATTTATATACTTTTTAAACTTTTACCAACAATTTCTTGGAAAAAAAATACAGAAATTATCATGATCATGAACCATCAATTTTGTACATTTCAAACGCCAGACTAGCATAAGACCAAATGCAAACTAAAAAAATTGACGGTATCCCATATATTTAGATGATGACCTTTTGCATAAAAAGGCGCATCGTTTTCAAAAAAAGCATAAAAAAATAATTACCTCAAAAATATAAAAAATAGAAACACTATAAACCAATTCATTTTAAAGAGGCTTTCTCCAAATTGTATGTCTGTTTCAATAAAGTATTTTTTCGGTTGTTGGCTCATCTTCAAAGCCAACATGAGTAATGGCATAATTGTATCATGACCATCAATCTAACGAAACCAAACAACCAACCAAACAACCCTCCAACTAACTATTGAAATATTCATAAAATACAGTTATGTTCAAAAAAATAAGGACAGCAATAGTCACTATTTCAAATTCATGCGAAAACGCCCAGAATGGAAAAATTCGTAAGCTAATTTTGATTTTTTATATTAAAATATTTTAAAACTGCAAAAAATGTAGTAAAAAAATATGCAGGTATATAAACAAGGTTTAGGAAGAATATTTACAGAAAATTTGTATTTTTGGGCAGTTAAGTCAAAATGCAACTAACGTTGATTTATTGTACGAAAATAATTTTAAAATGTTAAAAATTTTGGGCCGTTATCTTAAATGTGCAGGTACAAAAAGGCACGTAAAAAAGGAATTTGTATGTGATTTTGAAGAATATTGACTGAAATTATTAATTTTGTGCAGTTAAGTCAAAAGTGCTCCTAAACAAAAGACAGCTAAATCAAAATGGTAATGTTCTTTAAAGGACTGGTCAGTTTTCAGTTGTGCGAATCAATAAGGATCCGTGGAGGTTTCGAATATTAATTAGATCATTAATTTGACGATGTAAACGTATTGTAAGTATAATCTTTTTAAATATGTTAAGTTCTATAATAACATTAAATCTTATTAAAATTCTTTACGTATCAGGCAAATATAGGCAGGTCTAAACACTGCAACCAGAAAAGATATTCAGAAGTTACACAAAGCTTAAAAATCCTACTGGAAAATCGCCGAACTATTTGGAATTTCAAAAACAATGGTAGAAAACACAATTAAATGGAGTCCTGAGACAGAAACCCGTGGCAGAAAGCCTAATGTTACGCCTGCGATGAAATATTGGGGCTTGTCTCCCCGTTGTCGAAAACAACTGACTACTATTGACAGGCTCATGTTATTTTATAGACCTTATACTTTGATTAGCACAAAATTGTTCTCGAGAGCTCCAATTTTTTGGTATTGTATTGACGTGATGTCGATGTCGCCAATTGGAATAATGGTGAATGGTTGGCGAAACGTTCTTTGGTCTGATGAGACAAAAATTAATCTGTTTAATTCAGACCGAAGTTTTCATCATGTTAAAAGACCAATTAACGCTGCGTATAACCAAAAATACACACTTAAAACGATCAAGCATGGTGGTGGTAACATTGTAGTATGGGGTTCATTTTCATACTAATATTACAACAGCATTAATGTGTTGCAATGGCCAGCACAATCTGCGATCTTAATCCGATTGAAAATTTGTGGCAAATGGTCAAAACTTCTTTAAAAAAAGGTATCCAACAAACTCTTATGAACTCTGGGAATATGTCCAAGCTGCTTGGAACGCAATACCGGTTTCAGTGTGCAATAATCTTGTTGAATCTGTGTCCAAATGATGTTGAGCAGTCTAGGACAATGAGGGATCCTCAACAAAATATTGAACTCAATGCGATATACAATATATTAACGCAAAATTGTTAAACATGTTCTTATATCCTTATAAATATTAAACAACACATGAAGTGCCCTTTTTTTCACAGACCAAATCTATCTTGCTCTATTAAAAATAAAAATTTAATAACAAAAAATGAAATAAAGTAAAAATAAAAAAAGAATTTTTTTGTACTCAAGAAGGAAAAAAAATAAGTCAACATAACAGAAAAGGATATTAGTATTTTATAAATTTGTCTGTGGAATATATAGTCTTCATATAACTGTACCTATTATTTTTCACGTAACTGTATATTTTCACATTTCTTTTTTGTTGCCGTTATAACTATTACTGCTGCTGTTGTTTTACATAAAAGATAGTGGCGATTTTCGCCAGAGCCAATTGTTACCGCATACTTGATGTTTTTGTGTTGTGTTACCAATGTTTTAAAAACTTTTAAAATTTACATATCGCTGCTTTATTGCAACGTAGTCGTATCTCAAAAAACGTGACTTTTGAGTTAAGAATGAAAAAATATTCGTCGTATTGCTCTTCATTTTGTGCAAAAAATGTATACAAATACTCGTATCTTGTTTACTATCATCGGCTTGAAGGGAGAATACTTTTTTATTTTTCCATTGACGTGTGTGTAAATTAAAAACTTTAAGATCGTTTTCTGACGAAGGATTTTTTAGATATGACTACGTTGCAATAAAGGTGCGATATGTATAGTATATGCACAAATGCAAGGTCTTTAATTAAACTCTACGCCAACACGCTATTTATTCATCTAGGGCAAAAGCATTTATGGCCGATAGACCAGTGAGTGAATCGCAGACCAATCCCGTTTTTAGTCACACAGTTCTTATGTGGAGTAGACTCTCTGCAGAGGTCTTTCCTGCCACTTTCAACAAGGGACGGTTGAAATCGAACGTCGCCTTTACTAAAACCTGTTTTCGAACCTCCAGCACAATACATTGCATATGTATGTAGAGGCATCCCCTGAGCGCTGGTCACAAAATAATAATTATAATAATAATAAAAAAATGTTTGGCCATATTTTCCTGACTAGGCAACTTATTGATAAATATTTTTTAAATATTAAAATTGTTTCCCCACTACATATGTATGTGTATGTACAGATGTATGTATGTATGTGCGGTAGCATTTAAAACATAAAGTTTTAATATTAACTAAAAAGATTTTCGATCCTTCAATGCTAAAGCCTTTTTATTATTATTAACTTTAGGAAAAAACAGTGGGTATATATGTAGTATGTGTGTATGTAGAGGGTTAAGAATTTCTACAAAGTCCATCAGTCAAAAACAAAAACATTCTAAAAAAATAGAAAAAGGCAAAAAAATCTAACATTCTTGTTAAATGAAAATTTCATCAAATGAAATTTCAACAGCAACAAAAAAAAATAAATAAAAAATAAAAATCTTTTACGTTCAAATATTTTGAACATTCCATTACTTTGAGATTTTCATTTTTAATTTAATTTTTTATTTTTATATTTTTAAATTCAGATACTATTTATTCTTTATTTGGTTCTTATGTGTCAGAAGTAAAATGTGTTTTTAAAAACATGACAGATTAAAATAAAACAGCTAAATTGTGTTAATTATCAGAGAATTTGCCTATATTCGAGAGATAATTATTTGCCATTAATGTTGGAATATTGCTACGGCCATGTAGCCGCAGCGGTTGACGTGCCCTCAAAAAAAGTTACGGGAAGTTTTATATTATTTATTTCTGTAGGGTGATTTTGTTTCGGTTTGAGGTCATGTAAAATTAATTAAACACACGTATGTATTTTATAAATATTTTTTGTGCAAATTTATTTATTTTTCCTTTCCGATATTTCGGTCGACTTTGCTGACCATCATCAGGAATATTTTATAAATTATTTTATTGTCATATCACATATTATTTTTAACGACCTACTCGTTCGCTTGTTTTATTTTTTCAGTATTTTTTTTGAGCCATGATAAAATAGAACAACTAACCCATAAGAAACTGTCAGCTGTCAAATCGGTTGTCAAACAAAGCCGTGTTACAAATTCAAAATTTATCAGGCTTGAAAAAAGGGGTATTTTTTACTAGAGTTATTAATTATTTACTTTCAGTAGGGACCCAATTAGGATACAATGTTATAAAAGAGTATACTCTCTTTTCTGCGCATTTTAATAAATTTCCACAAAGACAATATATAAATTGAAAGCTGTTTGTTATTTCACTTAACAAATAAATCTTTGTTAACATGTTTTCTTGATAATAAACAAAAGCGCGTTACAGATAAAAAAGGAACATTCAAAATATTATGGTCCCCTTATTTGTTTAAGGTAATATTTTTCTCTCTATTTACAAAAAATCTTTTTTAAATAAATCGGCATTTTAGTGAAGAAAAAATTCTAGTAATTTTATATTATTGTATCATGAAAATGCTCTTCACACCCCACGGCTATCATGTAAATTCAACACAAGAGGGCGACGATCATATTTTCAATTAAAAACGCATTGAATACAAATTTTTTAACCCACACAAAAGCACATTTCCGATGTAATTCATTTCTTCTTTATTTTTTTAACATATTTAATGCATCTTCTTTTTTGCATTTTAAAAATATTTGTTTAATTTATCGTACTTACTGCAATTTTGTTCCTATTTGGAATATTTATACAAAATAAAAAAAATACGAAAAATTATTTTTGCACACAGACGTATTAATCAATATTCTAAATTTTTACCGATTTTCGTCCGCGCACTGCATAAAATCATGTTCGATAAAGCCACCAGTGCGCTGCAGCGAAATTAATGAACTGATTGCATTGCGGCGACCAAAATCGGTGCATTGCGCCGATAATGGGATTTCTTAGCTTGTGTATAAAAGATAAAAGAAATTTTATAAAATACTTTTTACACAACTGGGGATTGTTTTTGTGTTGTGGGGATTATTTTATTTTAAATAAATACTAATATAAAATGTTATTCCAACACATTCTTTAATTCAGGTTTTTGATGTTTTAGTTGGGAATCTACGTACTCCATGTGTACATCCAACAGCCAAATTTACATAAAACAAGAAATACCTTAGATTGATTGATTGATTTTGTTTGTTGAAATGACTTCTTTCGTTGATGCAGTGACGTTCGATGATAATGAAACAAAAGTGTGCAATGTTACTTTTCGTACTATTCTTTTTTCCTGATTTCTTTGTCAAACATTAAATATTTATTGTAAAAAGTTAATGGGAAAAATTTACGATTTTATTAAGTTTTTTAAGAATAAAACTTTTTGTCAATTTTGTATTCGGAATATAAAATTTCCTTTTTCACAAGAAACTTATAAATATAGTAATCAAATTAAATTCATATTGATTTTAGGTATATCTATCTCTCCCAAGCAACACTGATTTTATATTAAAAAGTTAAGAATTAATTTTATGTGTTTCCCGCAGGGACAACATGGTTGAGACAACCGTAATCTAAAAGTATTTGTTTGTAGTCAAATCATATTATAAAACAAAGACACACATACGAAATGTTATTTTGAAGTATGATTTAATAATAATATTATGTTACATAAATAATAAACATACTGTTTGAATTATAAACACAATTGTTATATTTTCAAAATAATAATGTTCATATAACTAAAATATATTTGATATGTGAATATTAATTATGCCTTTTAATCTTATAATCAGGTATGTGATGGAAATCGATTTTAAAAACTAATCCATTTAAAACCAAAAAAGTTGTTTGTGCTCATTATTTCGGATTTGTGAATATACTTAATATACGTTTTCATAAATTTTTCCATGATTTTAGATTAATTTCTCTTCAAATTTTCTTTATATTGTTTGTGTTTTATCTTCTGGTCTTCTTTCTTCATGTTAATAATTTTAAATTAGCTCAAAATTAGTTTTCAAAATCGTTCAAAATTCATGATATGTTTTTGAAATCGATCTATTTCCACCACATACCTGATTATGTTTCAGTATAATAATATTATAATTCAAAATAATCATACTCGTATATCTATTGTATGTAATATCAAATATGGTATCTCACTAATCATATTTTTATAAATAATTTTGTAGATGCAATGAAATAAACATTCACATCTGCACTAAATTTTTAAATAACGTAATATTTTTTTTAATCAAAGTTGTATTGCTTATATTTTTTGAATAAAAATTCCACTAAAAAATTAGTGAAATTAAGCAAAAATACAATAGATTTTAAAAATATAACTGAAATTCCCTCAAAAATATTTGTTTTAGTTTCTTGAATACTTTTATATAATAAAATATCAAACAAATGTTTTTTGTCTAAATCTCTGTTCTTACTGACTCGATTTTCTATTTGTGAAGTCTAGCAAAAAATAGTAAAAATCTTCGAGTACTCAACACAACTGCGTTTGTATACTGTGAAGGAGATACTGATAAAATACGCTTATACTTGGATATTAAACGGAAAAAAAAATATGGAATTTTTTTAATAACAATATCAGGCCTCTTGGTTTTGCCTTAAGAATTTTAACCCATAAATCTAGGGAAAAAGCCTTAAATTGTCAACCATGATGCACACCAGTGGCACAACTAAGAATAAAGAATTAAATTAAATTTCATTGAAAAAAGTGTGTGCTTTCGAAAAATATAGATATTTGGCGATGATTGCTTTGGAGCGGAAACCGCTAAAATTTATTGTAATAAAATTTACTAATTCTCTTGTGTTATGCAAAATTATCGCTAGCCCCCGTCCCAACTTGCAAAAAATTAAAAATTCTGCTTTAAAATTTCATTATTTTCATGATTTCTAAAATTAAAATTTTATATTATACAAGTTTGTTATATTTGATACAAATGGAAAATAAAATTCAATTCAATAAAACGTCAAATGGCTACAGTCAACTTTAAATTGACAAATGCGAATTTCGAAGCAGAGGCGAATTGCAGAACACATGATACTATGTAGCCCCCACAATCTTCTCACCACGTTCACTAATAAACTTAATAATTGGCATGACTGAAGCCGTATAAGGTCCAAAAATTTTTTACATAATCTTAATATTCGATCACACCACTGTGTAATAGTTTATTTGAATTTAGCATTTAAAATACATATTATCTTCCACTTTTGGTTTGAACTCTACAGGGATCTATTGTAACTGTTGGTTGTATCATGTTGTTTAAATTTTATTCTCCTTTTAGTTAGTTTATTGGATTCATTTCCTTGTATGATTTTTTTAAATAAGTTTTATATTCATTATACATACATACTTATATAATTCATATGAGCCCTCCCTTATGTTGAACATAAAAACAAAAATTTTCAGTTTGATTGCAGAATTCTAAATAACAAGAATTAGCAAAAAGTAAAAAAAATACTCGTATGTAGTAGAAACTCAAGTTAAAAAAAGAATCTAAATAATAACCTAACACTACAAGTGGCTATTTTAAATGCCCTGTGATTTATTATTTAAAAAACAATTTCATTGTTTTCTTTTTTGTTTTTTAGATTTACATTTTTTTTAAATAATAATTTTTTACCGTAAATTTATCTCGAAAGGAAATCAAATGACCCACTTCCACCCATCTTCTTGGTCATTTCTTCTTAATTATGGCCAAATTATATTTAAACTTCTTTTGTTTCGTTTTTGTATTTGTATATATATATATATATATTTATGTATATGTGCGTTTGTAAGTATGTGCTTCAGTAATTAGCGATCCCAGACCCAGGTAAATGCTGTAGTTTTGTATTGTGCTAGAATTTATAGAACTACCAAAACATGCATTAAAAAATATACTAAATTTATAGTTATTGAAGTTTTTGCTTAAACTCATTTTATTGGTGTAATGCAAAAAGTAATTTATGTATTTTCACATGAATTGCAAAGTATTATTATTTTTTTTTGCTGACTATTTTCGATTACTTTATGCTTAAAGCGAAATTTGTTAAATCAGAACACATTGTTTTTGCAAAACTGGCAAGATAAAATAAATTATTAAACATGTTAAATAATTACAAAAATATTTTTTTCATTTTTTCCAACAGACATGTGTTAAGTATTAAGCAATTGTTTTATGAAACAAATAAACAAAACATAAACAGCACGTCAAAATGATAAAGTCACTATTTTGTTTTTTTTTTCATACTGGCGTATAATAAAAAATGAGAAAAAAATTCATGATTTGCTTCCATATTTGGGAGTTAATATCGGAGATACGTTCGAAAATATGGCGTTATTTAATATGTGAACAGCCCCATTACCATCCAACATGGTTGCTGCATTTTTCATTTAACAATATAATTTTGTTCAAAAGTGGCGACCACAACCAACGTTTTATTATTGTGAGCAAAACTAGTACAATATCTATAACATTAAAATATTAGTAACAACCATACTTTTTGAGTTTGTTTATTTGTAATCAAATTATGGCTATAAAACAAAAAAATTATGTTGGCTCTTTCTCTTTGTTGTGCTCTTTCCAGCCAGTTCTATATTTTTCTAGTAAGTTATCGCTTCGCTTGTATATGCTTGGTGTTAAAAACTATACACATAATTCTTTCTAGTATATACCAAAAAAAATATAAATTTCTATGAAGTAAAAACTGGGGAAGCAACACACTGCTTATTTAAGTATAAAATCTTGCAAAAGTGCAATATAATTAGCCAAAATTTTCTAATATATTAAAATCTTGATTAGTAAACTTACTTGAAAGCTATAAAATAATTTATTCAAAGCGAAGTTGTTTACGATTTGCAAATCGTGAAGCAATGTCATACTCGTAAGACAGTTACTAAAAAAAATACTTTTATTATCATCTAGCATACAACAACACAAAATATCAATTTCTAATAAAAGTTAAAAAAATCAAATAGCACACAGTATATTGCAATTGTAAACTAATAATCAAAATATGTTTTAAAAATAACATATGTTATTGCGAGTATACACAATAATGTTATAATAATATATAATGTCATACATTTTAATTAAATACGATTCACACAAAATAATATTTTGGTTTCATTCAATCAAAAAATTCTAATTTAAGACTTCATCAATTTCTATTTTGTGCTAACTTCAAAATATATTTATTAAGAAAGTAATATTGAAAAATTTATTCGTCACACTGGCACAACGGATCGATCAGTACTAATTTCGAGGTCGCTACACCACCTTATCAGCGTTCTTTGTGCGATTTTAATACTAGGGAATTTCGACTAACCGGAATTGTTTTAATATGTAAAAACTATTAGAAGTAATTTTCGTATTCTTATTCCTTAAATAAGACAGTTAAATAGTTTACATTTCTAGTCAGTACGATAAGAATAAGTGGTAAACTATTTTTTTCATTATTAAAGATTTGGCAACAAAAATAAGAAACAGAATGACAAGTGATATGATATCAAATGCTTTGGCTGGCAGTCTTAAAATTATATTTTAAATTCATTTGAAATTAATGTTTGCCTTACTAAATCAATGCATTTTGAATCGATAAATTAACTTAATTTGTAAAATTAATAAATCGAGGAATTCTTAGAAAATTCCGGATTATCGTTTCCCAGAAAGTAAAAAGTGCATTAAATCTCAAACTATTTGATTTGGTGATCTGACAGAATAATAACCGACATGCAGCACCAAATACACATGTGTTGTCAGATGCTATTAACATCGACCAGCCATAATTGGAAACCCCTTTAAATATGTAAACAGCTTTTGAAATAATAAAATTGTGTTTTCTCTTCTAAAAGGATTTTTTTAAATATAGAAATGCCAATAAATGTCAAATACGGGTCATTAAATGTTGATTTCAAACCCTTCAAAAACTCTATAGCCAACACTCATATAACCTTATTTACTATAAACACTTCTTCCAAAGAAATGTCGAAATCTTAAACTTGCTTGTAAAGCAAACATTGGAATTAAGCAAAATTTACTGCAAAGTTGTCAATGTCACAAAGTTAGTCTTTGACAAAGTTTTTGTTTATTTGAACAGCAAAGCAAACTTATGAAAGCCAAACAAAAAAATGTCACAAACAACGCCTGGTATACATATATTAGATTACATGTACATATAAACTATTACGTATTTACAAAAGATTTACAAGTTACATTTAAATACATGTAGCAACCAACCTGCATGTAGACATCACCTGTATACAAATGTATATGTAATTATTAATTGTATTTAAGCAGTATTTTGAAAACGACTCGTCATAAAACTTGCACATGGGGGCAAAAATATGACAAATATTGAAGAAATTATTTGGAGCGTATCAGATAATACAGTGAAATTACTGTTACTAGTATTTCCTACTGTCGACGCATTCAGCCATATTTTAATAATTGAATATTAAGCATTTACATCAATATATATGATTAAATAGAAAAACAAAAAACATTCTAAATAAACAACTTAAAATTTATTAGCTCCCTTTTGTTTACAAAGTATGTATAGCAAGTGCAAAAGCGAGCTGGACAAACACACATGCTTGCTTTGTTTATTTTTCAACTTGAACCTTATACATGCATGTGTAATAAATAAGTGTGCATGTTAGTAGCAACTTCAAACGCTTATAGCTCCCAAAAAATTGAACCAATTTCAACAAAATATAGATTGTGCACATTTGTGAAAAAATATCTTCAAAATAAGATATTTCAAAATCGGCTATATAATATAAGCACAAAATGCATTTAAAAAAACGTGTTGCCTAGGAATTATATAGATATATATATTGAATTATTTTTACTTATGGATTTATTTCCCAAATTAATGAAAACTGGCATTAAGCAACGTGAACATTTATTAAAATTATTCGGAGTTTTTTTTTTTGGTTTAACTCATGATTTTCCACAACCTGAAAATCGATTTTTTTCGCACACAACGTTCTTTCAGTCCATGCAACATATAATAAGTATTTAAGATAGATGGCCAACTTTGATGTAAGTTTACTTCATTGTGCATTGCATGTGTTATAAAATGTACAAATATCAAGAAAACTTTTTAAATATCAAAGTAAAATACTCGAATCACATCTTCTGTAATAAACACACTTTTTAAACTTCTGACCTCACACAGAAGTCAAAATAAAACCAAACCAAAATAATACAAGCAATGACATTTTATTGTACCATCAGAAAACTTTTGCAATTTGCTAAATAGACAATTTTGCAAAGTTTCTTTAAAAATCTTGGGTGTGTTTTAGTGTTTATCTTTTATGTTGCCAAATGTTGACAGCATTATTAATTGATTTGAAAGTTTATAAAAAAGAAAAACGGTCTTGGCTCTTGACCTTTAACCCAAACATAAAAATTGGAATTATTTTATATTTTAGGTACCGGAAGTCAGGTGTTATTTTTGTAATTATTAGTAGATGACGTTAACCTGCAGTCATTGTACAATGTTGTGGAATGTAAGTAGCGGAAATAACAGCGGAACTATTTATTTTAATATGTACGAGTACATGTTTTAGATTAGAGTCCAATTTGTTTAATTATAATTAAATTAATGATTTTAATTATATAAATTCAAGTTAATTCATTTTTTTAATTAACATAGAAAAAACTGTAATACGATTTAAGTTAATAAAGCTGCGTATTTATATAATTAATAGGCAAACAAGTTTTATATGTTTTTACATAGATGTGCACAATGGGAAATCATAGTTCAAATAATTGTGTCAACGAAAGTTGTATATTGAATAATAAAAATTATAATTTTCAATTAATGAAAATTAAAAATATTTTTTTATCATATGATTAGCTGATTTAATTACAAAACTAATTGAAATCAACTTAAATTTTTGAAAAACTATTTTATTACAATTTTTTTGGGATACTTTTTTTTGGGAATGTTGTGTTTTTAAACTTGATGTAAACGAATATTCAGTCATAAGCAACCATGTCTATCCACTTGTGCAAATCTGTTTACTAACATCATTTACTTTAATCAATTTGCAGCGGCAAACCCGACGAATTACAAATACACAAAATAAATTAAAATTTGATCACAAAAATTGTTTTAAAAATATTATTTCACCGTGTAAGCCTTAAAATTCATCAAAGAGTAAATTTAAAATTGTATTACTGCGCACTTCGATGAAAGATTCGGAACTGTCTTTTTTGTCGTTGTTTTTGTAACTTGAATTTTCATTTCATTGTTGAAGGTATCACGTGCTTTGTATTTCCACTTAAATTTGCTTATAATACTTTTATATGTAACTCTTCTATCTGATCTGAAAATTGCGTTGAACGTGACATCAATTTCGTTTGATTTTAAATGTGAAGAATTGATAATAATCGAAGCATATACATGACCCGCTTTTTATGTTCCTTTATAAATACACACACATACACACTCCCAAACAATCGTGTTTTTGAACTGGAGGATATTCTTGTAGGTGTAACTATGATTACACGCATTCGTAAAATTATCGAGTCTATTGTTACTGTCAACAATACATTTTATATGACAATCCCATACATATATAATTACATTTGAATATTATCACAGCATGTTTGAATGCGAATTTACTTACACTCAAAAGAAAAATCAATCCATCCGTACATAAAAGTACGGTAATCCCAGATTTACTAAAATCAAGTACGGAAAGACTGATTTAAGTACGGACGGATTTAAATTCCCAATTTAATTTAAGATTTTTTTAATTGATTTCAAGATTTTTCACGTGATTAAAGAATTTTGTACTCATTTTAAGAAACTCCAGAATTTGGTTATCTAAAATAATACCGTTTTCGGCTTGATTAAAGTATATTTTATTGTTATTTGTACTAAAAATTTTAAAATACTTGAATTTAGTACGGCGTTTTTCTTTCTGTGTACAGCTTGTCGCAGGATGTCGAAAGTTATAACAACCTAATTTATTTATTCATTTATTTATTTTCATATTAATTAAATAAGTGAAAAATAAAATAATTTATTAGAGGAACACCAATCAGTTTGTTTTTCGTTTAGAATTCCAGCGAACGACAAAAGGGTAACGTTCGACATCGTGGAACGGCCAGAAAGTCTTATGAAATTATGCTAAATTAAAAAAAAATAACATCAATGTTCTCTTATAAATGTCAGTTTCTTCTTTCCAAATCTAGTAAGAAATTGAAATCAGATCATTATGAAAAAAATTACAGGCTTATAAGTGCGCAAAGGTACAAAAACCGGTTTTTTAACCGTAAATCCGGATTTTGGAGGTGTCCGGCATATTTCACTAGTGGAATCTAGTTTTACTCGACAAGCCCTACAAGAAAAATAATATCCGGTCCCAGGTTTTTCTATTTCATTCAATTTTGTAACACTGTGTTATTTATTGATGGTTCTGTTTTGAGCTTGAAAGTAGTGTTGTTGCATGCGTCGGACCGAAAACCTTCCAATCCGCTAGCAATGGGTATTAACATGAAAGAAAGCTATGAAACATTAAGAGGATTGATGAAAAAAATCAAACACTACGAAAATAAATGGAAGATTTGCTGTGATTTGAAGGTCATCAACATTTTGCAAGGGCTTTCCAAAATTCTTTTGTTTTATTTGTAATCGGGATTCGCGCTCATCTCTGAATCAATTCCAATGTAATTCGTGAACACCAAGAGGAAGTGTGTGTGGAGGAACAAATAAAACAGCATAGTCTGAAAAATGCACTACTAATTGACAATACTCAAGACATCTTTGTGCCACCGCTCCACATAAAATTGGGAAGTTCATATCTTCTAAAAAGTTGTTTACTAAGGTCTTAGGTACATTTTTGTAGTTGATTGTTTTCTGAATTTTTAACGGTTTGCTACCTATGGACCTGAACAGTGGAAAAAAGGTAAAAAACATCGAATTTTTTAAAATTTTTTGCGATTTTTATCTTGAAGATGAAGATTTTTTGATTTTATATGTTCACAATTTTTTTCTTTATGACAAGATCTACGTACAACTTTGCCTCAGAAAGTAAATCAAAACTCCGAACGATTTGCAAGATATGTGCCTGAGAAAATGATCAGTATTTTGCAAAAATGACACCGAGGCCCCATATCTTTCGGGGACCATAAAAAAGTGCATGACTTTGGGCAAAACTGGGAGATACGGGTCTTATTTTTTTTGGTCTTTTATCACGTAGTGGTGTCCGTATGTAGTTATTTTTCCATGCCTTAAAAAATTACACACAGTGTAATTTATAATTTGTATAATCTTAGGAATATTAAAATGGTCTTCGTTTTTCTTCAGTTGTGACTTGGAGGATGCAAACTGTCAATTTTCTCTCTTATAAATTAGTCTTGGCCGATCTCGTGTGACCTTTATTTCTTAAAGTATTGACGTTGGCACCAAATGAACTTCTGCCAAGTCAGTGTGACTGTGTGTTCTTAAGAGAGCACTTAATGTATTTTTTTATTACAATTTGTGCCGTCGTCTGCATTTCCGCCTCTTGTTAATTCAAATTCATGTGCATTCTAAAAAAAAACAAGTGGAAAAAGGCGAATGCAAACTTAACAAAAAGAAAATAGCAAAAAATAAAAATTTATAATATCTTTAATTTAAGCAAGAAAACTAGAAAAGTGTGTCAGATCGTTTTACGCTACATTTATTTTGAATGCTAAAAACTGCACAATGTCAGTGTGCGTGTATGTACAATATTTGCTTCGAAATTTGTAGTACAAATATTCTTCACCGAACATACATACCGTACATACTTAAACTTTACTTAATTTACAATTAATCATTGCGATTTGCATTCATTTTGTTTCGAAAGAAAAACAAGCACGAAACTTTATTATTTTTTTAAAACGTATTTTTTCTCGCCTGATTTTCATTGTTTCCGTATCGCATTATTTTTCAGTTGATGCAGCACGAAATTTTTAACTACAAAATTATTTAATAAAACATTTAAATTCGTTCTGATATTATATTCAATAATGAAAAACGAAGCAAATGAATAAAATTAATGAAAAATCAGAATAATTTTATCATTATGTAGGTCATTGTGATTAAATGTTGTATGTAAATTTCAATAAAAGAAGAACTGAAATAAAAATTTACGTATTCGAGTATGCAGTAAATTTGTGGTTTTAAATGAAGTAAATCACTGTTAAAAATAAAATAAAATACAAGAAATATTCAGCATAAATTTAACAATATTCATGTAATAAATAAGCCGTATGAAATTGTGTAATAAGTATTGCATTTAATTTGTATCTTTATTCAATGGCTTCTCTGCTGTACATTGCGGCTTTCGGTGGATACAGTTTTCATTTTTATACACTTGAGTAATCTGATGTCTCTTTACAAGATGTACACGAATTTAATATTAAACTGGCGTTTTCTACGAAACACAGTATTTCTGTGTCTTAAATGGAATCAAAACTTTTTAATAATAAATTAAAAAACTAAATTGCGCGTTCCAATAATCGAAAATAAAATTTATAATTTAATCGATTATGCACGCTAATTCAACGAAAATAAAGAGTTTTTCAACAAAAACTTTGTTTTGTCAATTGTGGCAACACCAACAACATGATGGTTTTACACATTTAGTTTTTCGACGTATTCGTAATAACAGCATTGGCAATTGTTACAATGAATTAAATTTTGCTCGAGAACCGCATAAAAATAATTGAAATCCACTATGAAATGGTGGTAAAGTTACATTTCGTAAAATTCGTGATATATTTGGACAACATGTCGTTTAACTGAAAACATCGCAGCCGCGAGCCACAGCGCTGAAGATCCAAATTTGTCAATTCCTCGACGTTCTTAACAATTGGGGTTTTCCAAATCCACCACATGGCGAATTTTGCGTGAGGATTTGGCTTTGAAGCCTTACAAGTTTCAACTGGTGCAGGAATTGAAGCCGACCGACCATTCACATCGCCGTAGATTCGCGCAATTCATTCAGGAACAACCCGCTGGTTTTTCTGAAAAAATAATTTTTTCAGACGAAGTCCATTTTCACTTATTAGGGTACGTCAACAAGCGAAATTGCGGAATTTGGGCTTCTGAAAATCCTAGAGCGATTATTGAGAAGCTTTTGCATGCGCAACGAGCCACTGTATGGTGCGCAGCGAGCCACTGTATGGTGCGCAGCGAGCCACTGTATGGTGCGCAGCGAGCCACTGTATGGTGCGCAATGTGGTCTGGAGGCGTGATTGGGCCGTTTTTTTTCGAAAATGAGGTTGGAAATGTGGTAACGAGATGTTAACAACTCAATTTTTGCCTATTATTGATGACGTGGATATCACTGACAAGTAGTTTCAACAAGACGGTGCCACATGTCACACAGCCAATGAACCGATGAATTTATTGCAAACCAAATTTCCCGATCGCATAATTTTATAAAAAACAGCAAGTGAACAGCCAGATCGTGCGACTTAACACCATTAGATTATTTTTTGTGGGGTTAGGTTAAGGACAGAGTCCAACGGAGCCAATCGAATCGATTGCATCCTTAAAACTCAAAATCCGTTATGTGATTACCGAAATATAGCTGCCATTTTGGCAAAAAGTAACTAAAAACTTTGATGAAAGAATCGACATCTTTCAGCGTGGTCGTGATGGACATCTGCAAGATATCATTTTTCCTTCATAATTGCCGAACTTTTACCTTCGCAATGCAATAAAAATTTGGATCATCTTCATCAAAATTTTTCGTTTTATTTTGTTTTAGAAATCAAAGTTCTTGTTGAAAAAGCCTGTAGATGTAGAACTCTTGTAATTGATTACCATCTTAGATTTATCCACCAACTTGTTGGACCTAATTATCTATCTTTACAAAATGCTACATGCTTATTAAACAAATTATTTAAAGTTCAACAATCAAAACTATAATAAATACATACGAGTAGTTCTTTAAAATAAAAAATTAAATAAAAAAATTGATGAACTTTTTTTTTAAAAAAATTTCATTAAAATATAGAATTTTTATTATTATGAATGTATGTGTATATAGCAAGTGGTTATGGCTTAGTAGTGGTAAAACATCATGCTAAAAGAGTAACTACACTTTTGGATTGTTTTTATTTTCCTGTCATGAACAAACATTTAAAAATTTATGATTTTAATATGAAGTGGTTTTGGTTTTTATTTTTTCTTATTTAGTTTTTCTAAATTAATTTTTTGCTAAACCATATTATCCTTATGCATATGCACAAGCATAAATATTCGTTCATTTTTATGTGCGCGTGTACGTGTGCATTTTTTCTTTCTCATTTTTTTTTCGTGCTTTCTTATGCGATACTTATTGCTGCCATATATAAATTTTAATTTTCATTAAATCTAAATTTTCATGAAATTGAAATATAAATCGTTTTAGATAAATAGAAGCAAGAAACGAAATAATGAAAAAGACCAAAAAAGCATGTTCCTTCATCCTCTTAAGATTCTTTCCTTTTATCCTGCAAAACTTTAATAACAACAAAAACCGCTACTAAATTAACAAAACCAACAACAGCAGACAATAATAACAAAAAATAACTATAAAATGAAACCATATAATGTTTTTTTTAAACACACAGATACACACGTAGACGTTAAAAAAATAGAAAAAAAATAATAAAAAGTTATATACTTATGCAAGGGATACATTTTATAGCCCTCCGAATATTACTTAAGGAAATACTATTAAACTATTTAGTAAAGAAGCGCTTGAAAGTTTCTTTAAAGGAAGAGAAAAAGGTAGACATGAAAATGATAAGGTAAAATCACTTCTCTGTTTTCGTTTAATGCAAAGTTATAACATTGTATTCTAATAACCGTGATGCTGATAACACATTCTTGCGAAATTCCGGAAATGCAGATCCATCCTGAGCACCAACCAGAAATTTCCACAAAGGCTAACAGGTCAGGCTCTAGCACATGTCTTAGACAGTTCCGACAATATTTCGACCGTGCAGATGATAACAGCATTTGCCATTCATATTTTCATTCAGCCACTGGCCTAAACTGTTAGCGATTGGAGTAAAGAGGTTGAACATAAACGATACCCTCAATCACGATCTAGTAACAATCTCTGAATGGGGTTATGCAAATAGGGTCAGTTTTAACGCTCGTAAACTCAGTGTTGAATGCTTACGCATAGACATATGACCGAACATGCTGCTTCATCTGTAATTATGACTGGTATGGATATTAAGGAATCAGATGCTCTTGATGTTCTTAGCATGAAGATCCAGTATGATGTTTGATGGACAGATCACATCTTTCAGGTAAAAGTTACTTCACACCATCTGATCTCCTTACTATATGTACCACATATATCTTACCGCAAATTTAATACAACTCTCATGTATGGGCCGGTGCTTCAAAGATTTTGAAGATACTCGACCGGCTACAGGAGAGGGCAATGAAGTTCATCGGTGACAGTAGGGTGTCCAAGTCTATTGACTCACTGTAACATTGTCGCAACGATTTGTTTCGCTGTTTTATTGTTCCTACTATGGAATGTGATCCAATGAAATCAGGGAGCTTGTTCCCGATACCCGACCTTTTTTTGCGTAACATACGTTTTTACACTACGAGACCATTAATTTCTGGTCGATAGGCCAGTGAATTCGTTTTATATGTTTATATGTTCTTTTCATAACTTTCTTGCTCACTTCATTTAATCGAAAAGGTTTTCAGTTATCCAAAGTATTTTTCAATGAAAATAATAATTTTTCATTTTTGCTTAACCGAATTCGAGTGCAGTTTGCTTATTGACGGTTCGTTGACAGAAAATTACTTTTGATGAGTGCCATTTTTATTCAGTATGAAGAACATTTCATTTACGACCAGATTCCATAACATTGGAGATATAATTCTTATCTGCTGTGTGCATCTTATCTCAACTTTTTTATTCATATGTACTTATTAATAGCTTTTACATTTTTGCTCTCCAATTATTGAGAATATATTCACATTGTTAAATGAGCCTGCTATAGTAAACACAATCAAAAACATAATCTTCCTTTGGAGCCTGCGACTCATTAGTTTTGAGAAAGTGTTTTTATTTTCATTTATAACTACAACATTTGGCAATTTGCCAGAACGCAAATACTTCACTTATTAACAAAATTGAGTAACATATATTTTAAGCAACCGCATCTTATAATATTTTAATTACTTTCACATCAACAGAACAAAAAGCAATAATCCTTATCACTTTGATGCGCACCGTATAAAAGGCACTCTCATGCAATTAGAATAAACATAAATAAATGTAATCGTAAACCTTTAAAATGGTTTCAAGTGGTTACCTTGGGATAAAAATATAATTGGAATTAACTTAATATTACAGCTAAAGCAAACTCTATGACCAACAAGCAGCTCCGAAAATCATAAAAATATGAATATAAATAAAAAGATTGTTAAAAACATAGAGAAAATATTTCTCAGAACTGCGGTTGATCCCATAAGGATTTTGGAAGAAAAAAAAAGTTGTTAAAAAATTTGTAGCACTGAAAGAGTTGGTCGTCCTTATAACTCTTTAGAAATAAAAGTGTGAAACAAAACAAATCTTTACCCAGAGCTTCATTTCTTTTTTTTACTTTTACTATTAGTATATTTTTCGTTAATGGTTTTATATTTGTTGGTTATATTTATATATATTGTTGTTGTTTAATTATTTTTTTTAGTTACAGTTGAAATAAATTTAGCAATTAAATACTTTTTCTTAAGTGACAATTAAGTCACTTTTTACTGGACGCTCTTGCTCGATATTAACATGTTTTACTCTTAGTATTTTTTGTAGGTTATGACATGTTTTTATCTTTCTTCCGTGTTTATATGTGGTGGTCTCTTTTGAATTTGATTACTTTCATTTAACATTTAGAATTTATGGACCGAAAAAAATTTTACTTGCTCCTTTTATTTCAATATGCTATTTAAACACTTTCTAAGTTATTCTGATATTCTGAGGCTTTTTTATTTCATATTTACATTTTGCAGAAATATTTTTGAACATTTTAAATACACGATGCAAGAAATTTGATGGTCATCGTTTTTATTTTAACGATTTTAAAGTAAAGCAAATACAAAATTAAATTGAAACAAGGAAAAATTCACATGAATCCTTCCAACCACATTAATTGTTCAATTGTTTTAGTGTTCAAAGATGAAGAGAAATTTTCCAAACATATCTTCGGAAACATGAACATAACGTTGCTCAAACGTCTATGAAAGTACAAAGAATTCTATACTTTATAGTAAAATTAAGTTCCATCTTAGGCCGATAAGAATCTTAAGTTTACTGGACAAGGTCTTTGAAAAAATTATTTAAAACGATTAGTTGATTTTGCAGATCAAAATAATATTATTAACCACCAACAGTTTGGATTCCGTAAGGAGCACTATACCGTACACCAAATAAAGCGAGTTGTGAATTATATCGAAGATAACAAAAGGAATCGCAAGCGTACTGGCGTCGTTTTTCTCGACATAGAGAAAGTTTTTGACACCATTTGGCACAATGGAATGTTATACAAAGAGATAAACACTTTCGCCAATGATTTGACGCTGTCATTTAATGAAAAATGCAGATTGTATAATTTTGTAACAATAAGAAATTTACTAAACAGTCGCTGAGAATCTTTTGTTAAAAAGAATCTTACTTGCGTTTGTTTTAACAAATTTCATTATAACATTTTCAAATTTTGTAAGAGGTTTTTGTGAAAAATTTTACTCAAGACGGTATTATTAATAGTTTCTTTATTCAATTATTAGATTTAATTATTTTAGTACGCTTAAATAAAATCTCATAACATTATACCTTATTTAGCTTATAAGATTCGTGGATAAAACATTTTAATAATAATAAAAAAAATAAATAAAAAAAACACTACGCTATACATCATAACTTTTTTAGCAAGTTAATAAAAGCTACAGCCATATGATTTTATTTTCAATTGCGCGGCGGATCGAGGGAAAGGAAAAAGAGAATAAGTGCCCCCCTAAAGGGCCTAAAACGATAAAATTGTCTATTACATATTTCAATGGCGTTGCTCTAAGTTTTAAAGTTTAAAACTATTTAAAACTCAATCTTAAGCTTTTTTTGCTGCGCTCTTTTTATCACAAGTCATACGGTCAGCGGTCATGCCATACCAAACCTGCCATGAAAACTCCTTAATGTAAAATTCTTAATAACACCGTGTAACCACAATCGTTAAATTAATAAAATTAATAGAGTACTAAAAAGATTTAATATATTTGTTTGCTTTTTGAATTTGTGTGTGGTATAATTAATTTAATTGTTGACTATAAAAGTAACCAATTTGGTTAACATTTCTTCATTTGGTTTAATTATTAACTTTTGTTATTGTCCACAAATTGTAAATGCAAATGTACATGTTTGTAGTACAAAGAAATTAATTGGAAAGCACCAAAGAGCCATTATGTGGAAAAGAAACGACTCTTATTTCTACTGTTATCAGTTAAATCATATCCTGGCTTTAATAGAAACATCACAGTAATGCTGGAAACCTATGAATCATTTTAAAAGAAGACTGCCTTTATAGTTTTGAGTTATAAAGTTTGTTCCTCTGAGTGCTTTATATTCAGCGAAAGTTTTCGGATACGTGTGAAAATTTAAAATTTTTTCTTAGGGATGGAGGACCACAAAAAGTCACCGTGTATCGCTGCTATGCTGATGTTTAACTTGCTCTTATTCAATGTTGTATGTATATTTCGGATGCGAAAAATAGATTGTTCGCGCTGCGTCCAACATTATTTAACAATCACTTTAAAAGAAGTCCGGTTTGTTTGGTGGCAACCAAAAGTTTTTCTCGACGGAGTCACTTCAAAACCTCCTGTTTTGCACAAAAAACAGAAACATATCTACTGAATTATCATAGCATCAAGGAACTGAATCAGACACAAAAATTTTGCTTGCAAGCAATACTTAAATGGCAGTTCTTCCTATGAGACATCTTCTGAGACAGCAGCCTATTTTATCAATTAAAACATCGATTGGAAGAAGGTCCTTCTCTGTACATCCACGATTTAACTGCTTATATAAAAAATGACAGAGTTTGAGTCAAAATTTTTCGATGAATACAGAAAGTGTTTAGGCATTTAAAAAGCATTTTTTAAGAAAAAGCATTTAGTATACCGCAACGCAATTCGTTAGTATTTTTTGTGTATCTACTTTTCTACTAGAGTATTCAAAAAACCGAATTTTTTAGGAAACCCGATTTTTGAATTATATAATAAATTCGTTCTTTTATAAAAACCCGGTTTAGAAATTTTGAAAAAAAATTTAACCGGTTTTAATTAAAAGTATCACAAATGACATACTTTTCAATACATACTCACATACAGCTGTTGACAACTAATTAGAAACACATTTTTTATATTAGAGCTTTATGATCATTATTCTAATTTTTGCAAATTTACCGTTATGTTTTTTGCGAAAAACTATTTTATTGTATTTACAACTCTTGTTATCATCATATTCAGTCAGTTTTGTTGTTGTTATTATTAAAATCGGTTATAATTTTTTTGTAAATAATTTAAATGTTATTTACATGTTAATTAGAAACGCGTAATTTTTTCTAATCTTTTTTGTTAAGTACTTTTTTGTTAAAGATAATATTGTTTTACGGTAATTTGTTTTCTACTTAATGTATTATAACAAATTAATAATAAAAATTATTAAAATTTATAATGGGAAAAGGAAAAAGTTGCACTCCTGCCGAACGGAGCTTAATTTTTGTTCTTTGGATGTCTGGAAATTCTTATAGAGAAAGTGTTCAAAAAAAAATAAATTTTTAATGTCTTACAGCACATCAACAAGTAGGGCACTATAGCCAACGTTCCGCGAAAAAAGAGACCCTAAAAACATTAGCGCATACCGACCGAATGATAACGAGAATCTCAAAATCCGACCCAAAAAAAGTCAAAGAAAACGTCGTGTGGATTTCGCCAAGTCCCATTGGAATTGGAAATCTATTCAATTGGGCTTTGGTGCAATTAAACAAAGAATAACCGCCTTTGTCTTGATGGTCGGAGATATGTTAGACTGCCCATGAACGAAGAATTTAACCTTAACTACGTTTCACGGGTAGTGAAACATGGAGGAGGGTCAATAATGGTATGGGAATGTTTCTCCTGGAACGGTGTTGGCCCAATTCATAAAATTAATGGAATTCTTTGATAATCTGACCAATATGTTAATTTTATTATTGTAATAGGGGTATTTTCACTGCGGGCTATTAGTAGTCAATGCTTTGTTTCCAAATATAAAAATAAAAATTACACATTTTTTATTCCGGTTTTACCCAACATTTAGTTTGTTTTTTACAAACTTCTTCAGGGGTGTCGTTTTTATTGAGATCTAGCACAAATTAAATTATATTACAGCGCTAGCTCGCTAATCCGAAGATGTGTAATCCGAATTATCCAGTAGTCCGAATTGAATTTATGACACATTACATACTCTATAGTCCGCATTGGTTGAGAGCTCGCTAAACCGAATTTTTATTTGTTATATTTTTCTGCCTTTTTATACAAAAATGGCAAAAAAAAATTATATATTCACATGTGTGTTTGCTTGCATTTTCTGCTCTATAAAGAATTTTCTTTCATTATCTTTATTTCTTAATATATTTGCATCTCAGCAGTACCACGTCTGGCTGCGAATCCAACGACGACGAAAATAACTATTCGAAAACATAAATTATTCGAAAGCGGTTAATTTTTTTAAGAGCAAGAACCAGTAAACCCATTTAAGATGTTGGTTTTTAAATACTCTAGTATCTGTTTAGAGTTTTGCTAGGCTGCCTTACGAATGATATTCGCATTGCCCTGCTTATCCTGAACAGTCGGCCCGTTGCCAATCACGTCACGTTTAAGCTCAACATAGCGCCAGTAATTAAAAATCGGGATAACAGGAACACAGCATAGTTTGTCGATCATAATGTGACATCAGCCTAATAAAACACTTTTAGTATAACGATATGTATTTTTAAGTCATCTAAATAATTTGACTTTCGCTGGTCTCGCCATCGTCATTATTTTTAAAATCCTCTCAGCTTAACAGCAGCTTAAAATGTTCGTTTTATTATTCTGACAACGAAATATATGAAATTCTTCATTTCAGACTTCTTGATACTAATAATAATAAACGAAAATGTGTTAATGTTGCGGTTGTTGTTCTAATCCTTTAGAAAGGAACTGTGCCAAAAATATTACCACAATCTTACACCCACCCTTTGTGTTGTTCCTGTATTCACATATGAAAATGTATTTACAAGAATATTAGATTTTAACACCGGTATCCATATGTCTACATTCCTGGTCTATTATTAGCATAATGAAATATTTAACAATGAAAAATCCAGCAATAATACATTAATAAATTTTGAAGACCCCTATCAAAATTAGATTTCTTCGGGGTTGTTTTCTGTTTATTTAAAAGGTGGTTACGAGTACTTATTTGAAAATAACACAAAGCAATCAAGGAGAGACACTCTCATTAAGTCTAGAGACAATTATAATACACAGTGGTACCTTTCGTAAAATAAATGGTGAAAAAAAATAATTAAGTTCAAACTACTAACTGGATTTATGTGAAACTTGCGATTAGAAACTTGAGTCAAAATCCTAGACTTTTGTAATATTGTCCATCGTAAACAGAGATGGCGATGCAGTCGCTGCTAAAAAAGGGAAATCGCACGCTGACTGCAAAATTATCCTTTATCGCTCATGGGCTAAAATCTTTTGGACTTCTTTAAAATAAATTTGTATATTTGATATCGATATTTTTAAGTTTTTCAGATATTTGAGTGTTAGCCACGTTGCATAATTGTTTATATACTCGTAGTCAAGTGAAAGCTGTTGCCAAGAACTTAACATGGGTACGCTTCAGACGAAAATGTTCATTGTAGTTATTATGATGTCTTAAAATCACATTAATTGTATTTTCTTTGTATGTACAAGTATATTTGAAGAAACAAATTACAGTTCTTTATAAATATACACACATAAAATAATTACACTATTTGAGAAAATCGAAAAAATTGCACACTCTTTTTAGGAGACCTGATGAAAGTTTTAGTTTTACTTGTGAAGATGAGTTCGCTATTTTTAGAAATTCGATAAAACAAAATTTTTTTGGACTTTGTGGTTAAAAAACCAAAATAACCAACCGATTAATGTTTCCCCCGTTTTTGGAATTTAAAAAAGTGTTGAATAGAGCAGAAGCTGGGCTTGTTGACTGCATTTAAAAAAGTTTGAATCTACAAATTTTATCGAACAAAACTAAAAAATAATTTTTATTACTGCTTTAATAATGAGAGAAAAAAAATTTTTGGCCTCCTGAAAAAATTGTGTGCCTGTACATAGAACTACCTGAATACAAGCCATCGATATAACTATTACCTTTTAGAAAACATTTTTACTGTCGGTTTAATGCGTATAAAACACTTTAAATTACAATTCCGTTTTTTTAAATCAAAAAGAACATGAACTTTCTTAGAATTCGGGGGCAAAATTAATGACGTTTTTTTGCCCTTTTTATTTAAAATTTGCAATATAATATTAGAAATTATTGTATCATCATATGCGATGCAAGATTTTTGTCTTAAGAAAACTTTGAATAGCAAGTTTTTGATAAAAAGTAAAAGAAATGTAACATTTTTTTAGAAAAGAAAATGGCATAATTTTCATTTATAGGGTGTTCCCATGAAGACGTTTCATTTTCGGTAGAGCGCCATTTAAACAGTTATCATGACCTAACCTGTAATAATAATGGAACGATATACGTTTCAACAAAGCATTGAAAATATTAAAAGTCACTTAAAAAATGGTGAAGACTTCACGGTCACAACTCGCAAAACTAAAGAATTTTTGAGTAGTTGCTGTTTAAAAACGAACAAACATTATTTAATTTCTGGTGCTTTTTATGGGAATCTTTCAAATTTTAGTGTTAAATTTTTATTCACACTTTTTCCCAAAATTAATATTTTACTTATTCATGTTAAAAACAAAAATGAGTTTGACATCACTCTATACAAATGTATAGCAGTTGTTGTTTTTACATTTTCTACAAACCTCTTACAACTACAATTAGAGTTGAAAAAAAGACAGCCTAGGTAGTAATGGTAAAGTAAGAAAACAAAAACAATTGGTTGTTACAACTTTGATATTGTTTAAACTTTTCATTTGTTTTAATGAAGGTTTAATATAATATCTCCAGTTGTTCTAAGAAATATTTGGGTAAAGTTCCCTGATGATCTGCATTAGCAACAGTGAAATGCGAATAGGAACAAGCTATACCCCTCAATAATCAATTGCAATTTGTTTTTAACAAAATGGTTAATGTTTTACTGAATAAGTAAAATATTAATTTTGTGAAAAACTGCGAATAAAAATATTTAAATTTACAGATTTAAATTTTTTAATTATTTAGTACCATTCCATAAAGGTTTCCTTTTTTTGTACCACTTGAATTTTACTTACTTACTTTTGAACACGCCTCGAAGGAAGATCTCTTGTTGGAACCGAATTTAAAAGTTGAAATAAAATGTTAAGTAGATTAGGAAAGAAGCGATTTTTCATTATTAAAATACATAAAAATATAAATTGAAACTATTACCCGTACTAATCAATTAACATTTCCTAACAACAATTACACGAGTTCCCTCCCATCCCCGTGAGTGAAGTCTATGTCAAGAACGTACTTTCTTGATGGTTCAATTTGGCAAATTGTTTTTAACCCTTAAGCAAACACCAAAATGATTTTACATAAACGAACCCCAGGGCCTGGCTGGGACTTCTTATATTTTGTATGGACTTTAATTGCTACTACATGCAAGTTAATAAAATATACATGTAGGTTTTTGAAATAAACTATAATTCTTTATTCATACTCAAAAAAATATCACAATTAAAAAAAACAAAGGTAAACAAGAAACAAATAACCAAATTCAGTCGATTCGGGGGACATATTTATAAAATCAAATACAGTCTTGGTTACATTTAAAGTCACATTTGGAATGCTGAAGGTAAACAGTATTTTTACAAAATTTGCAGAAGAATCTAGTGTTACGTTTTACGTTGTCTATATCTTTACAAATAGCGCACTTTGATTTGTTTTTCAACACCTCAGGGCCGCTTTCTTGACGCAAAATATCTTTAGGTTCCTGTAAGAGATGAAAGATTTTTATGTATTCTAAATAACTTGTTTTGATTCTCATTACCTGAATGGTTTTATTTAAAAATGCTTCTATTCTATTATAAAGAAAACTTAAATCTATAATGTTTTGATAAAATGGTATTAATGTTAGACAGTAACAATCTTATCAATTTGTGAATATATATATATATATATATATATATATATAATAAAATTTTTTGTAAATTAAGTGCTTGCTCCCGGCACAATACATATCAGTTATATAAAAAAGAATGGACTTAAAAACTAGACTTAGAACTAAAAGAAACGGAAAAAAGGTATATAAAATAATAATAAAAAAAATAAATAAAATTAGCCCCTGTGGGCACCCGGAATTTTTGATACGTAAAATTTAGGCAATAAACTATTCACACAAGCGATTTCGTTTTCAACATATCCCAAGGGAGAGTAATAGCTAGTGTTCAGCCAATTAAAACCCACTTGATTATCAATGATGTTCTGAATTAAAACATTGTCCAATGTGTGCAAAGAATTAATGAATCTTTTCATTAAATCAAATGCATAAGATGCCAAAGGTTTTACCTTTGCCAAATCATATATATATTCATTTGAAAATTTTTTATTACTGCGTTCAAAATGTTTGTTAATGCATAGTCTAAGGGTTTTTCTCTCAAAAATTTCAAATTCTTGCATAACCGTTGGAGATATTGGAAACCAAGTCGAAAAAGCATATAAAAGTAACGGTCTAATATTTAATTAATAATATAATAATTTAATAATATAATTATAAATTAATAATATAATTAATTAATAAGTAGTTTCTTCAAAAATTTTAAATAGATCTTCAACTATTATTGGTTTTGTATGTCTTTTATAATTAAATAAAAAATAAATGTAAAGCTAACTTTTAATATAACGTTAACAACAACTTAAGAAATAATTTAATTGTTCTCAAAAAAAATTATTTAGTATTGATTTGATTAAAGAATCTTATTAAAAGTGATAAACCTATCATTTTTAAACAGTTGTGAAGCACCTTCTCCGCCACGAATTATGAAACTGGTAGAACAATCGCTCAAATGATAATTTTGTTGTTGTACCCCATAGTGTTGACGAAAACTCAGGTTCGCTCATTTCTCGTTGATCATTGGAAATGTGAAGTCCACAAACGATATTACATTGTATTTTCCGCAAGGCTATTTAAGTTACGTTAACACAAAAACTCATGCCTACCGATCAGTAAACGTCGTGTCTTTGCTAAATGGGTATATGTAATGCATTAAACTTATCACAAAAAAAAACGTTTTAAGTGATGAATTTCATTTTTTGTTACATATGTATGAGGCTCGGAATAGCCAAGAAGTATGGTTGAAAAGCCTCTCAATCCATAGCGTGTGACTTTTTGCAGCTGCTTTTGGTCTGGGGGTCATTTGATTTTATTTTTTATTTTTTGAAAATGAGGCTGGAGCAAGTGTTCCGATGGTTAATGATTTTGTATGGCCGGAATGGGAAGTTTGTTTTCCACAAGACGGCGGTACGTGCCACACAAGTAACGATAGCATCGCTCTTGAATAAAAATTTTTCTGACAGTATGATTTGACGGAGAGGCGATCACAATTGGCCACCAAGATTTTGTGATTTAAGATAATTTTAAGCTTCTTTCTTTGAGAAAACGTATAAATAAATTTAATCCAATGTCCCACAATGAATTTAAGACCTCAAAGATGGAATTCCTCAGCCACAAATGTGAGATTTGGTGGCTAAAAATTTCATGAAAAGAAGATAGTCCTGTAAACGCAGCCGTTGTGGCATATCCTCCTCTTTACAATTATTTAAACATCTGATGGTTTCCCTTAAAAATACTCGTTTTTTACATATTATATTTCATCAAAAGCCCCACTGTGCAATATCAGTCATTGGCAATGTTTTTATTTAACAGAGGGCTTTTTAATTTGTATCACATGTTGTTGTAAGTGTCTTCCTTAAGCCTTAACAATTTACCTTTGGTTAGGGGTTGTTACTGTAAGACTGTGCTGTAGTGATTTTTGCCATTGGGAAACTTTTGCTTTGGTTAATTTTAAAACAAATAATTGAGGTATCTAATTTTGGGTGACAGCAGTTAATTTGCATGTAGTAAATTACAGTCTCTTATGTGGTTAATGAATCCTAAGCACTTATTGTGTGCCAAAACCTAAAGGCTATTTGTTCCATCAATCCAATGAAAAGGCACTGGACAATTGTTAATGTATTCATTGCCTGAATGTTTTTGTGTAATGTCCCACCCTTAACAACAATAAATAATAACACTTAATAGTCTTATTATTTTGACGCGGAATTCTTTCGACAAGGAATATAAATTCATATTTAATATAAATATCCTTATTAAAAAAAATTTCGTCCTTTTTTTCAAATAATTTTAATATAGATTGGCATTTTTAGTTTTCTCTTTGTTTTACAGATTATTAAATAATATCGCCAATAACAAGATTATGAACCGTATGTTTCTTTGCTATGAGGTTCCACCTGCTGGTTGGTTTTACATGATTGTTATAAATTTATGTTTATTTTTATTGCTTTAATTTTTTTTTCTAAACAGTTTGCAATTTCTTTTTCTTTGTTGTAAGATCAACCTCAATTTGTCTTTATTGTTGTCAGTATTTTATTTGAAAGGCAAATTAGAGTTATTCATAAAAATGCCAAAATAAAAAAAAATAAAACATTTTAAGATAAATTTATTTATAAAAACATATTTTTGATGTTTTCTCTTTATTATTTTCAAAAATACAAGAATTTATTTATTTTGTTTTCTTATTTTTTCAGGTAAGCAGACATACATACGAATAATTTATGCACATAAATAAATAAAGATACACTTCGTTAAGTAGACCTGTAAGTAGATTTGAAAATATGTTTAAATATCATTAGAAATGACAAACTGAAATGATGAAAAGACTAATTTCGAGGATGAAAAATAAATACGTTGTATGGATTTTTTTGTAATACAAAAATGTCTCCATATAAAGATTCTAAACGCTTACCGTTGAGTTTTACATAATGAAGCTATCAGCTTCTTAACTAACATGTATAGCAATCCATGTGGAATGGGCACGTGAAACATATAGCAGTTCCACCTTTCGATAAAAAAAATGTACTAAAAGCAGTTTAAGAAATTATTCGAATATTCGACAAGAAGTGTTCAAATAATTTGTTATTCTAAATTGAAACAATAAAAAAAAACAAAAAAAAAAAAGGTTTTTGAATATTCGAATAATTTTTATTCGAACGGTAACTCTGGTCCGTACTAATAAAATAGTCATAAAAGACAACTTATTTTTAAAAGAAGAGTTCAATACTCACAGCAATAATTTATGTTGTATTGTGTCTTGTGTGATCCCTATGACTCCCAAGTATTGATATTTGTAAATTGCTTTTTTGTAATCCGTGGTGGTAAAAATTTGCCTTCATTGACATCGACATGTTAAAGTAATGAGTTAAACTTCTAAAGTGGAAGTAATTAAAGTTACATACTAATATGATTGTGAGAATTTTATGACAATACTTTGCCATTAAAGATTTTGCTGGAATGTCAAGCTTTATCAAAAACACCGTTTTCTTACATGTAAAGGTCAGATTCGTCAGTGCTGTATTGCCATTATGCAACGTGTTGAAAGAAGCATTACGAAATTGAAAACCGGGACTGCTGTTACAAGTGGCTTATCATGTAAAAAATATAATCAAAAAGTATAAAAAATATCATAAAAGTAATAAAATCGAACCACGGAGATAGAAACTTTGTGTCTTTAATGAAAACAAAACGGATGCGAATATTGTAAGTATATGGATCTGAATTAAATCCATTAAAATTTTCAATATTAACTAATGTCGAGCGTATCTTTTTTATATTTTACACTATTTTATGTGCTAATAGAAGATCATTCCTCCTTGAAAATATAAATTTTTAAATTTTTTTCCTGCTTTGCTTTGCAACCGGCTTTCTTCATTCTTTTAACAAATGGTAGACATTGTTGAGCCTTAGTGACTCGACAGTATATTATTTAAATCGGTTCAGTGTTAAAGGAATAAAAGGCTCATAAAGTTGACACTAATACAAATGCTAAAAAATACACACCTACACGCATTCACTAATGTAAAAGTATTGGTTCAAGTAAAAACATAAGCAAAGCAATGAGAGTGTTTGAGATTACCTACATACATTTGTATGTATGTATATGAGCAATAATATTTTAAATGTGCGTGTTTGCATGAAATTTCGTTTCGTTTATTGTTTTTTTCATGTGGAAGGGAATAATTAATTAGGTAGTAGTCGAATTTTGACCCCTATGCGTACTCTAGTATAAATAAAATATAAATAAAACGTGATTGTGCCATTAAAAATATCTTGCGCTGATTATAAATTTTAGCAGTTCATCTCCCATAATAAATACTATTCTCTTGTAAATTCGAGAATGACATTTGTGTGTATTTTTAATTACATACTTGAATAAAACAAGCTAAGTAATATAATGCAGGTATTGGTGAATTGATAATACAAATGATAATGCACACATATTACAATTACACAATTTTGACATGTTTTGTTGGTCGAGTAAACAAAAAAAAAACTAAATATAAAAATCATTCTGTCATGTCAACATGTTGACAAGTTAATCATTAATTACCAAGCTCAATTTTAATATTATGCCAAGTTCACACGAGGCAAACGTAAATGAAAGCACGCCTTGTTGCTTCGTTGTGCAGCTTTGTTGTTCATTGAAAAAGTATTTCCTGCAGTTGAGACTGCTTTAGTGGCAGCCTAGTACGAAATTTAAACAAAAGTGGTTGCCTGAACACGTTGCTTCAAAAGTTGTCTCGTGTGTACTTTACTTGAAATGTATATACTTTGCTAAAGTTAACATCATACTAACAATATTTCTTCAACTCGGCACAACTATAATTAATTATCAACATATGCGGCTGAAACTGAATGCCAAAATGCTTTATTATTTATAAAATAAAACACAAATAGAAATATAATATTCATGTTTAAGTTAATTAATTTGTGGTTATTTTGGGTCAAGCAAAATATTTGTGAAAACAATCAATATGGACTTTGACTCTTAGTTTATGTTACTCGTATTAAAAAAAAATATAATAAATTGAAGCGACTTTAATTCGTGTTTAATTCTATGTTTTTTTAATATTAATGGTTCTGAAGACAAATCGATTTTTTAAACGTTTGGTTTTTGATGAAGACAACAACGAAAATTAGCAAAAGTGAATAAAATATTTATTTGGGGCAATAAAAGAATGTCTGCCATTTACTTTTTAAAGACTATTTTATGTGATTGTTGCCCGGGGCTACGACGCACAGTGGCTGAAAATCGTTTTTCATTGGCCAAAACTCTGTAACTTTTGAACCGATCAAAATATTGAAGTAATTTTTTTTTATTGGATAGATATTTAGTTCAGCTTGACTCAGTTTAAATTACATTAAAATTGATTGAGGACTTTTTAAGGAATTCTAGGTCAAAGTTGAACTTTTGAATTTTTTTTACTTTTAGAGTGAAATATGGGTTTATTATTTTTTTATTTATTAAAAAATTGAATATTTGGAAATTAATAATAATTATAAATATTTTTTGTAATAATGGAATTTTTTTAATGTTACACTTAAAAAAAATTTTACACTGAAAAAAATAGTAAAATCAACTGGAGATTTTGCTATTACTGAAAAATTTAAAATTTTTTGCTGACAAATTTGCAAATTTGTTTACACTCAAAGAATAGTTACACTTAAAAAAAACGTTAATAATATTATCTAAAAATATTGCTATTACTACAGAAAAATTTATTATTTTTTGCTGTCAAATTTGATAATTTTAAAAACATTTTAAAATAAAAACTGCAATAAATTTTAATAGCATTTGTAACAATGGTAGGTTCGTTTATTATTATTTTTTACTAATACTATGTTTTTCGTACTTAAATAACAATGAAAGGTAATTATAATTATTATTCATTTGACTCAAATATTGATTGCAAATATTCCATATTTTGTTCTGTGCTATCTCTGTTCTTTAGTAGTTTTTTGGCTTCTTCATCTAAATCCCGATGTTCCACTTTTCATTGATTTCGAATACTGGAGATAAACGGATCTGACGTTGCCAATAATATATTAAATAGATCTTCATTTGTTGAATTTCGTGAAATTTTTCTAGTATTGTGGTCTCTATAAAATCTGTAATCCTTGTTCCTTTTTTCCTGAGCCTCCTCTGATAGATCTCCAAGTGGCACCAAATGATATTTAATGACATCTTCTCCATGATAAAGGATTTTGTGAACTGTTGCAGACATATTTCTCCATGGGTAGTTGGTTGTATATATTTTTGCAGTTTCCTTAGCATAATCTCCAAATTTTCTAGAGTCAATTTCTTCATTGCACGCAAGTACTTCTAGGATTATTTTAAATCTGAAAATGAGGTTTAAATCCACTCCTGTTATTTCAGATGCTGTTTCTGGATCTGAAAAGAATCTTCTTGCGGTATTGCCATCATTTGTATTGCCTGACCCTTGTTTTGGCTGATCTATAATCAATCCTAATTTGCGATATTCATCTTGAACATGTTTCTTTTTTGAACTTCTTAACTCTTTGTTGGTTTCGTTGTTTCTTATTGATCCTGAAGACCCGAAATCCAAATCATAATTGATTTTTAGTATGTGTTCCACGAATTTAAGTTTAATTTTATTTTAACGTAGCTAAGAACATCTTCCTGGTTTTTGTTTCTAAAATACTCTTCGGCCAGTTCTTTATAACTGAAGCTCTCCATATTTTTCTGAATATTTTTATTTGCGTCTGTTATGTTTTATCCGTACACTTAGAGGATTAACTGAGTAATCCCTTATCGAATCCGTAGTTTTATACATTTTTAGATACATGTTATTCACACATTGATCTTTAATTTCATAGCAGGTAGTGCTTAAATTGCACAAAACTGCACATGTTGTCCAGACCTTAATATCAGGTAAAACTGATTAGTATCTCGCCAATATTTGTTGTTGTTGTTGGGTTATTTTTTTTCTTTAGTGCTTTAATGTCGCGATTATTGTTATAAAATTACTTATGACTTTGGTTGACCCTAACATTTGATAACAGGTAAATTTAGTAACAGATCATATGTTTACTGTAGAATTTTGTGATAATTTGTGATAATTTTATTACCAATATTTGGCTGATCAAAACAAAGCCATTAAACCCTTTCGCAGGTATTATATTTAATTTTTTTAGTTTTACGTAGTCTAAAGTAAAAAACATAAACTTTTAGGCAAAAAAGTGAAAATTATATACACCATTGTATACGAGTACTTTGGAGTAATTTCATTAAAATGAAAAAAGTGTTCTACAGGCGGCTCGTGGCGGGTGCAAAAGTATATATAGCGTTAAAGAGGACACTTTCACCTTTCTCCGGGTGGTATACATTTCTTGTTCCCTTTTGTTCCCTAGAAGTTCTATTCCACTAAAGTTTAAATTTGAGAAAAATATAGTAGTTTCATAAATATTCCGTAACGCCCTTAATATTAAAGCTAGAGCTCTGACCACTTACAAAAACTAAAGACTATAATCCTACCAACATTATAAAAAAGACCGCAGGCCATTATCGATGATAACTTGCGAGTAGTAACCATTTATTTTTTATAAAAAACAAAAGAAAAACACCTTTTTCTGAAATTAAAAAAACCGTTGAGTTTGACAGCATGCCACGCTCACAATTATCAATAGTTTAACCTAATTTTTTGGCTACCTTAATCTGGATATATTAGCTGCAAAATGGCGTAAAAATTTTAAAAATCGGTGACAAAAAAAAATTCGAGTTTTGGCCAATGAAAAACGATTTTCAGCCACAGTGCGACGTAGGTGGTCTATCCGTGACGACCCACCATTTCGGCCAGTATCTCACCAATGGCAGAATTAATTTTGCCTTCCAGAGCTGAAATTGTGGCTGGCTTGTCCCTGTGGACGAGAGACTTTACGTATATCCACAAAAAATTGTCTAGTGTGGTCGAATCGCAAGATATTAATGGCCAACTTAAAAAAAATTAGGTGAATTTTTTTTGTTTTCAGTTGTTTTTCAGTATTTTTGAATATTTTTGAGATTGCAACGATTTGTAAGCGTAGGTGTAGCATGAATCCATTCTTTATAAAATGGCAAACCAAACTAACGTAACGTAATCATATCTTAAAAAACGAGATTTTAGAGTTAAGAATGCAGAATTATTCCTCGTATCGTTTTTCATCTTGCAAGGAAAATACTTTGTCTTACAAAAAAATAACAATGTCTTACAAATTAAGAAAAAATGGGTGAACTCAGATTTGAACTCAAGCCGAAAATTCATTTCAATGCGACACTCAAACAGTTTAACAATTACATATAAATATTAATTAGTAAATTAAAAACTTTAAACTCGTTTTCTGAAGACCAAGATTTTTTGAGATATGACTACGTTGCTATAAAGGAGCGACATTATTCCATCGGATTTTTTTTCGGTTTTTAAAAATGAAAAATTATGGGCGAATAATTTATTTTGAAAATTTTGTATTGTTATCTTCCATAGAAGAAAAATATATAACAATGAATATGTATATCTTAAATGTTAAAATTAAATTCCAGCCAGAGCCGGACGAACATTTTGTGTTCATGGTTTTTGGTATTATTAAAAATTGCACTTTTGTGATTCCCTTTCTTTTCAATTCTACATTTTTTATACTTAATTGATTTTCGCCTGGTAGATAACATACTTCACTTTACTTGCTTTATGCTGAGATTGCCTTTAGCATTAACATTAAACATATGAACATATTTCTGCCTGTGAACATCCCCCACACACTGTCTGCAAACATCACTTTACTCGAGATTCATCTTGAATTTTCCATGTACTGGAATTTTTCAGATTTGGGCATTATGACTTTATATAATTATTACCTAACACGTATTAGATTAATAGAATTTTACCAGTAAAATTTTCAGCTTTTACCTCTGTGATATTTGGTGTTTACCAAATGCCTCTTTTTCAGAAGATTGCTTCATTTTCTGTCATCCAAATGCATCCTCTTTCTGTATCACTCGTCACCACTACTTGCCCATCCTTATATTCACGCGTCCAACCTGACGATTCACCAGGCGTGTGTATTACGCAGTATACAAAGTTTAATTGTAAAAAAAATTATAATAATAAAAAAAAATTAAGATAAAGTTTGTTAATTATATTTTTGTTTAATGCAAATTATGTTTTCTTTATGAAAAAAACTGCTAAGAAACATGTAACAAATGTAGTAAATTTTTAAAGGAAAACAGCATTTAACAACTGATATAGCTGAGACAACATGCCATTTTCGGGAGATAACCACATCTTTAACATCAGAGCTCTTGTATTCTCTTGTTTTCTTCTGTTTGACGGTGGGGACTAAAGACGAAACGTCAAACCAATTACATACTAGCAAAAATTTTTACAATATGGGGGAGTATTTTTTACGATTTTTACAATTATGATACCAGTTGATAAATGCTATATTTCCTTTAACAAATTTACTAAAATTGTTACATGTTTGGTAAATTGTAAATTGGTAAATTTTTTATTACAACATTTTCTTCATTCTCTTAGGAAATGGTAGACATTGTTGATCTTTAGAGACCCGCTATATATATTATTTAAATCGGCTCATTACTAAAGAATTAAAAGGCTCCTAAAGTTGACACCAATACAGATGCTAAAGATACGCACGTACATTCACTTATGGGAGTATAGGTGCAAGTAAAAATATCAGGAAAGCAATGAGAGTGTTTAAGAGTACCCACATATGTATTTTCTCTTCAAATGAGTGAAATTGAAAGAGGAAAAGATATAAGAATTGAAAGAGATGATAATAAAATATTGATGAACACAGGGTTACCGCTAGGAATTTTCGAAAAGTCGCACAATATGTCGTCTTATAAAAATAAAGTTACACACAAAAGTCATTTGAGAAAATAAAAGTCGCACGTGGCTTTTAACGTATTTTATCAATAGAAAGCATAAAATAAAAAGGTCATTGGAAAATCCATTTATTTTTAAGTAAAAAAGCAAGCCGAAAAAGTTAAAGTTAAGAAAATTTTGACAAAATTAAAACATTTCCATCTAAAGCCCCGTGAGGTTTTAACTTTAATTCCATTAGTTTGATCTTGGCCCCATATTTAATTTTTTTAGGTGATCATATTTGTGTTTCAACAATGGTTTCTTAACATACATAAATACCACTTTTTTGAAATTTAATTTCTATATTTACAAATATGTTCATTACAGGGAAACCAGTCTTCTATATCTTTGTGTATTAGGTTTTAAGCTGACAGCGTTGAGTGCATGTTTTTACTTTTAATTTATTAGTTAATTTATTTTTAAGCAAAGCAAAATATTCACATGTTGGTACATATCCGTTGATGTTTTATGACAACTTCTTCTTTCATTGACTCGGCGGCTATAAATAATTTTGTAAAATAAGCACGGCCAAACCACAATTTTTTATTTTAAAAGGCTTTTTTGCTAAAACTATTCTTTAAAACTTTAGCTGAAAACTTGCCAAAAATTTCTTAAATACATTTTATACATACATGATAAGTGCCAAAAACTTACAGCGTTATTTTGGCGACTTTTTTTAAAATAAAAATAATAATAATTCGACTTTAGTCGAGCGAACGGCATCCCTGGATAAACATGTTGTTCATTACGTATGGATGTGTTATCTTCAAGCAAAACTTTAACAAAATAAATGTGAGTGTTTGTCTGCAATTTTATTTCATTTCTGAGATATAACGTTCGAATAGATGTTCGAATGTGCTTGGGAATGAACATCATGGCCAATTATTTGAGTATATTGTTATCATTCTTGGCTTTATTAGTTCCATATAATATTTGTTGAAAAAGCTGCTTAATTAGAAGCAAAATAGTTTAATTGTTTCTAAAATTTACCAAATATATATTTTTGTTGTCATTTAAACACAAATAATTGTTATATTATTTTCCAGTTGAAATTACTTAATTGTTCAGTTTGTTCATTCATCCTGATATTAATTTTAAATATTTATGCAGTTAAGAAATTTATATTAAACACATTTAATTAAATATTTCAATTTGATTGCTTGTTTGTTTATTTATTTATTTATTTGTCTATTGATATGTTTATTCATACGTTTATTTATTTCTATGTACATTTAAGTATGAAACATGTCATAAACACAAGTAGCTTTTCAGTTGAAGTAAATTATTTTATTTCCAGAAATTTTTGTGATATTTTGAAACGTACATACATACCCACTTGACCAGTTATTACGCCTGACTTGTTAAATTTCACACTGTAATATAAATAATAATTTTGTTACTTTTTATATACATTTCACAAAATAAAATACTTTTAACAAAAAATTCTAATAAAATTCGCGCTCAAATTAGCTGTTGCAAATAAACACGGTCAATGTTAGACGTAATTGTACATAATAAGATAAATCTTCTGTAAAATAAAATTTTTTTCAGACATATGCACAATTACACATGAGTCACAAAGGTGACAAGTCAGACGTAAAAACATGTCGTATAAGAGTACCTTAAGGCAAAGAATTTTCGGAACAATTTTGCTTGACAAATGGTCGCGAGCTCTATAAAACACAAACGTTCGCTCCAACATACAACTTTCGATAATGGACATTTGGAAAAATAAAGAAAATTTTTCTAAATATTAATTTTCGTACAGTGAACTGTTTTCCATAATTTTTCCAAAATTAATATTTTACATACATATTTAGTAAAATATTAATAAAAACAAATTGAAATTGATTGTTGAGGGGTATAGCTTGTTCCTATGCGCATTTCACTGTTGCTAATGCAGATCATCAGGGAACTTTACCCAAATATTTCTTAGAACAACTGGAAATATTATATTAAACCTTCATTAAAACAAATGAAAAGTTTAAACAATATAAAAGTTGTAACAAAAACCATTCGGTAATTTTTCGAAAAATAAAAAAAAATATAAACAATCAAAAAATAAATTTTGTGTATAATTTCTCAAATATATTTGGTGATCAAATACGCAATTAATGAACCGAAAGCGAAACCCTCGTTATCCACGTTGGTTGTGTGCTGATCTCTAGCAGTATGAAGGTTGTGGGTTCGAATTAATAAATAGTAGTCTTGGGTAGTTCACGAACGAACTAGTTCAATTGAACGATTCAATCAATTGAACTAGTCGAACTAGATGACATTTTCATTCAGTTTTGAATTATGATGCCGTACAAAACAACTTGTAATTATAAATCGGCTTGGCATCGCTGTGCTAATGATGCAAGTATAATTATTAAAACAATAATTGCCCATGAGATTTGTAAAAATTCAGCTTAAAATATTCTTATGCTATCCAAAGTCAAATGACTTATACTTTGAATTTCTTGTCAAACTGAAAACAGCTAGTGAACATTTTATCTAATGCGCGTACCTTTATAAATATACAGGGAATATTCTGTGATTTGAATTTGAAACAGTTTTTTTGCGTAAATCTTAAAGTCCACTCAAAACGTATTTTAATATACATACATATAAAAATATTTTAATAATAATACTAATAACTAAACAAAAAATATAAAAAAACAAATTTATACTGACCGTGGCAAATTTATGACACTTAGATTCTTTTTACAAATATGATTTTCTGGAAATTTTTATACGAAAACAAATAAATCATACTAAAATTACAAGAAATTTAATAAATTTGTATAGTGAAAATTTCATTCGTCTATAAAATTGAAAATATGAATTTTACTAATCCAAATTAAACGAAAAATGTGATTCGTAAAGATATTTTGTTTACGGCAAATTTAGACAAACGACATAAAACATGTACTCGTATTTACATGGAAATCATAGTCCCAGTAATTACTATAGAATAACATTTCTAATAAAACTTACTAAAGTAGCTTTTTGTTGCATGTATTTAAAAGCAAATGGGTAGATTAATCGTTCTGCGATTTTCCGAAATATGCTGATTTGATAAGCACTTTAATGTGAACCAAATGAACGATTTCGCCATTATTAAAGATTCATTTAAAATCATGTACAAACATAAAGGAACACTTGAAGTACTTTTTATAAGTTCATGCTCTTTTACATTATTTAATGAATATTTTATTTTAATCGAAATTTTCCTCGTTCGTGTGTTTGATTAACGTCAGTAAAATTGCTATTAAATAGTAGTTCCTTTTCGTTCTACAAACAATCATTCCTAAAACTCACTGGATTTTACCGCCATCGTCACGTTTATTTAACTCAATAGTATGCAAATCGACAGATAGTTTAAAAGATTAAACTACTATTCAATCACTCATCTACCCAAAGCTAACTCGCACCCTTGGCCATAGTGCAGCAGCGGAAATAACTTTTAGAATATAATTCAACTTCATTATCCTTTACCATTGCATATGAAGTGCGCTTGTGGTGAAGATATGTCTGTAGACTTAAGATTGTTTTCGTAGCTGGGAAATACAAGGCGGAAAACTCAAGGCTCAAGGCGATTGAACTAACTGAACGACATAGTTCAAATTTAAGGATTGAACTAAAATGATCGATCACTAAAAGGAACTAAGATGGCACAAGTCTAATAAATAATAAAATAAAGATATGAACAGCATCATGTAATATTGAGGAACATAATTTTACGATATTGAGATCTATTCGATTTCGCATCGCATAGGGACTCGCGATGGATATCAGGAGTGAATCTTCAGAAACGATAGACTAAAAAACTAAGCGATAGGTAAACATTTTTCGATTACCTTTCCATTGTCGATTTGGAATGTTTTATACGAAAAATAAAACTCGAAATACGTTTGTATTCGATATTCTAAACCAAGGTCTTTGCGAAGTGAACATGCATCTACATATATATATATATATATATATATATATATATACATATATACATACATATATATATATATATATATATATATATATATGTGAGTGGTTACCCAGCTAACCAAAATGTTTAAAAGTAATATCGCTTTCGAGCATTTCTCGGTAACGACCTCCGGTATCGAAAAGAGAAAGACCGCTAGAGCTTGTTCGTCGTTTAGCTTGTGGTAGCAAATCTTTCGTTTTCGATGTTTGGCTCAAGACTCAACAATGAACTCCTGGGAAAAATGACTGTTATGTAAGTAGCTGATTTATTTATATTTCAGAGGGACCACTTTAGATTTTATGCTTTTTTAAAGTTCAATTCAATGAAGTACTTGTAATAATACGATAAAGAATCACTCATAACGCAAAAATAGCTAAAAATCGCGAAAAGTTGAAAAATGAAGAAAAGGGCGTAAAACTTTCTAAATGGGGGTTATATACGAGTACATTTGTAGGTCTTTTAAAAAGATTTTACGGATTTTTAAAACTGCAACTTTTTGCGTTTTTCGCAATGTGGGTGACTTTCTATATTTTATTGTTTCATTGACTTTGAAATCATATTAAACATTTAAATATTCCCAATGATGGGAAGTTATTGCAAATTTTCGTAATTTTTGTAGTTTTTTTTGCGAGATTTTCACATTTCTTGCACTTTTAGAAGATTTTATGGCTTTTTCTAAATTTTGGAAAATTTTCGCGGTTACCGCGATGTGATTGACTCAGTGGCCTTTTTGTTGCTTCATTGAATTTTTAAGATTTTATAAAAAGATGAACACAAAAAGTTAATACCAGAAAAAGAACTGCAATTTTTTAATTTTTTTATTTCACATTAAGAAAAAATATTTCTATTAAACATATTTTGTTATATTGTCAACTCTTTTTTTGTTTCGTAGCCAACAAAAATAGAAATTAATTTAATTTGACTACAGGACAGAAGTAACATAGACAACAACCTGCGTTCGTGTAGCCGCATATGTTCTATTTTTGACAGGTTGTAGTCGGTAGCCTGCTGTCGTGAATGCGTTTATAGTTTAAGTCATTCGATTTTGATATCGCAAAGGTTTGGTAATTAATAAGCGTTCGATATTAGGAAAGATTTCTTGTACAGCACTTTGCATCACAACCGCTTTCGTTTTTGTGCATTTTATTTTAATTGTATTTAAATGGGTTTCTTACTTTTACAATTTTTTAATAACTTATGTATATGTTTTATAAGATCACCACTCTAATTTTTCTTGTGATCACTCTCAACTTGAACTCACACATGACTTATGTTTATCGTTCTTTCTTCTCTAAAAAAATTTTCGGTAATCTCGACAATGTTTCTTTTCCAGATTCGTCGAACAGGTTTGTTTCGAGGTTTTTCACTTTAAGGAACATTCGTTTGGTTTTGAATCTCTGGTTTGTTGGGTATAACTTTTATTAAACACTGCAATATTCAATAAATATGTATACTTACCTGACGACAAATTTGAGTATTTAAGTTTTTTAGTCAATCAATTTAAACACGGAAAGTACATCAAATTGTCACACATAAAATTTAATTGTTTTTATAGTTTTTTTTTCTTATATAAGTTTTTGTATATTTTCCTCATGTTGCCATAATACAGCACGTTCTCATGTGATCCCTGCTTATTTTGACATAAAAAACAAAATCTCCGAAAATTTATTACAGTTTTCGTTCTTTGTTGGCCCATACACTGTCACATTAACATTAAAAACAAAATCAAAGTCAAGATTACCATTATTAACTTTGTCACTGAAATCTTCTCAGATTTCCTCGTCCATGATTGTGTGTAGCACTTGACTTTGAAAGTACAATATAATGAATTTTATTTCGTTTCCTTAAGTTCTTCGAAATCATGGCATGATGTTAATGATTCTGAGTTTTTCATATGTACATTTTATGGGAATCACTATACAAATTTATTTTTATTTAGTTTTTTCTTATTGCTGTTTTATTTGTTTTTGAACTCCTCGTGTATTCTCACAAAGTTTTATGACCATGAAACATCAAACTAAATGACGTCAGTTTTAAGTATACAGGTAGCTTTTATCACATTTTTTGTTATTGGCTTAAGTTTCTAGTTGTACTTTGTTTTAAAATTTGCGTAATTTTAAAAACGTTAAAAGATGACATCGTGACTCGAAAGATTTATGTGAGTCATTTGTGTGACAAATTACATAATCGTACGAATAAATAAGTGATGAGTTGAATCTTGTTTTTTTCGAGAATTGTAATTATTGAACTTGCTTTGTTTTACAATGTAAAATTTAAAATTTACATACTCTAAAGAACGTTGCACTTTTTTTGGTATATGGCAATAAGGTTAAGCTTGGATGACAGTTGGCATTCATGATGAAAACTCCTTCACACGCGTCTGTTATGACTGATTGATTTCTTTACTTCTAGAACAAATTGCAGAGAGAAAAAAAAGGAAAATCAAGTATCAAATTATTATGTTGAAGAAGTATTAATATTTTAGGGAGCAGACAACTAACTAATTGGAAACTAGTTACATGACCAGTGTGGTCATATTAGCTTTTTTCGAGCTAAATTTAGCTTCATTTTTAATTTTTAGCTTGAGATATTTTATTTAGCTTTTAGCTTTTTTGGCTTTTTTAGCTTTTTTCAACAATGCATTTAGCTTTTTCTTTAATTTCAATTTCGTGTTAATAATTGTTATTTAAAAATAAATAAAACATTTTATCAAAACAAATTTAATCTAAATATACACACATGTATGTATATAATCTTACGAAAATAAGGAAAATCCGTTTAATAAAATTGTTTTGAAGTCCGAAATTTAAATCAGATTTAGATGATTTTATAATTCCAACACCGTATATTAACTAAAATTTTGAACAATATTTGATTTCAAAAAAGACATATAAATCCTTTAACAGATAAAGAAATTATATAAACTTGATGAAATTTTATTAATCAATTAATTGGCCAACTACAACAACGTTTGCCAAATAATTTTTTAACTTTACAAAACACAACTTATTTTCATTAGAAAATAGTCTAAGCAATACAAAAGGGAAAGTGTATGAAAACTTTAAAGAAGAAATGTCAAATTGGATCAATGATGATCTACATACAATAACTCTTTTGGAGTTACAATGGCGAATATTAAATTCCTATTATAATTGGACAAACCAAAAGTCAACTACAGAATTTTGAATTCATATGTTTGAGTATAAAAACGCAATGAATGAAAACCCTTTTAGGAAATTGTTAACTTTTGTGATGAAATTTTAAGTTTTGCCTTTTAGTAAAGCAGAGGTTGAGGGCGTATTCAGTGGTATAAGTTTAATAAAAAGTAAAATTAGAAACCGATTTACTTTAAACACCATGAATTCGCTTCTGTACGTCAGATGTTAAACAAATGTTGTGAAAAAAAAATTTATAAGGCTAACCCTAAATACTTCTGAAAAGCTGTTATTTTTTTATAATTTTAAGATATTTTTCTCGTTTATAAGCCTTTTTCTTTTCCCTTTAAGTTATATATACACTCTTATGAACGAAATTTTTTTTTATTTAAATGATCCAAAACAATATTTTTATATTTATTTATAATATATTTATTTAACCTATGAAAAATATCGAAATAAAATAAAAAATTAACTATTTTTTTGGCTTTAAATTTCCTTCTTTAGCTCTTTTTAGCTCTATTTCAAACTTGATTTAGCTTTATAATTTTTTAAAATCTGGTCACACTGCACATGACTGGTTGTTGGGTAGTAGGTTCAATTGTTATTCTAGTGAGGTGAATGAAGAGAATCGGTCACTTTAACATAATCGTGCCCTTGCATAATCCTTGATAATGTCTTATGCATGATATTATCTATTTTGCCCAGTATCGGTTACAAGAATGTCCCAAAAACAAAATTTTGCTTGGGACTAATGTACCATTGCGAAAATGAACTTTACGAAATTTTAAATATAAAATAACTGGGCTCGATCCTTATAAAATCAAGACCCTTATTTTGAATTCCACCATCTTATTCAAATATGCTCCGCAATCTGCTACTAGATCTCATTACGCGTGGTTACTTTTAATATTTCAAGAGCATTTTTTCTCATCTTCATCTATCAAATAGTGGATACGAGGAGACAGTGTTCCCTCTGTACAAATGTTCTTAAGTATCGGCTTATCATTCGTTGCAAACATGGTTAATTGCGAAGCTAAAGGGTCCTGTTTGTCAGACAAGTTGACTTATTGGTCCATCTGAACTCTGTCGTCGCAAAAAGAATCATCGAGATATTTTAAGCAGGCTGAAAGTGGAAGGCCTAGGAGGGTTCTTATGTATGTTTTAAAAATAAAGCACAGTTTTTTTCTGTGCCAGCTTATCTGTTGCCGAAATAGTGCATTCGTTGTATGCGGATCCATTTTAATGATATTGTACCATCACATTGAAAGATGCCCAGCATTCTCGTGTCAGATCTGACACTGATTATTTTTTGTTAATATTTGGAATATCCATTCGAGGCATATTATATTGATTATTGATTTTCATTGACTTTACCGTGATAGTTAATCGACGTAAGCTCAGAGGGCTGTCTCCGTGACAGAGTCAGGTCCTGAGCACTTTCGAACAGAGTTTATTTGCGGTTTGTGTAGGCTGAAATGGGAAATCCACCCGGAATAGCCCCGTGTGATTGTTCCGGGAACATGCATCATGTTATTATCTTCAATAAATGCTACCACATTATAGACATATCTGAAAGTAACGACGTTGTAGAACCAATTATTTTAATATATATTTCTATATTTGTTATTCATATTTAGTCAGTAAGGGTGTAAAAATCTATTGAGCTAATAAATAAATTAGAAATTTTAATTGCTCTGTATGATATTTCGAACTTCTCTACACTTTTTTGTCTTCAAATGCAGAATAAAATCTTTATATCCGATAGTTCAATTCTCTCTAAATCCTGTCTTTTTATTACTCGTAGTACATGGAAAGTTCACTTTCATGCAACAATTCTTACGATGAGTGTAATTGTTTTCTAAACGCTGCGTAGTCATATGATCGGATTTTGAAACATCTGCTTATTTAAGAAATTTTATCTAATAGGGTAGACAGACGGCAGAGTTAATTTGCATTAAAAACTTATTAATGTGAATTTAAATTTTACCCTGACAGACAATAGTTTTTAAATTTAGTAATTAAAAAAATATTTTTTTTTTGAATTTACATCGCGATCAAATGGATAGAAGGTGGAAAGTACGATTAGCAGCTATGCTGTTGGTGCACAATCACTATTCATTCGTTTTAAAGAAAGCTAAAATTATTTTTGCTGACTTTGTATCCATTTTAATTTCAAAATAAATGTAAAATTTTTTTTGAATTTTAAAATTTTTCCAACAATTGACTGATTGTCGACGGTATTGCCAAATTGAAATAAGCTAAATTCAGTATAAATTCAATTTGCTTTCGTGCATTTACGTTAAATAAATACTCATTTGGAAGGAGCTAATGCACAAGTTAATTTGAATTAAGGCTACTAATGCAAATTAACGCTGTCGTCTGTCTATCCTATTATTCTTGCCCCGAAAGAAAAATTATTAATGAATATTCCTGTTGAACCGGAAAAAAAACATTCGGTTTGAAAATTACCCTGCAAAAACACCGACTAGTCCATACACGTGTGTTCGAACTAGTCTGCAAAATACCAGCGAGTGGTCCAAGGCTAGTCCAAATGCACGTAAAAAAGATGGTATTTTTAACGTCTCGATGTCATAGGGGTGGACCGTATAATCTAGCTTTGCATTAGATCGGACTAAGCCAAAAACTTCCATATCAATAATACATAAACCACTCACAAGTACTTTGTTCGCCACGAGTACGATCGTGAAAGCACGAACAATTGTCTTATAGCAACAATTTTGAAAATGGCATACTCCATTACGGCATTATATAGGACCATGGTTGTTACTAGTCCGTTTGAGCTATAATGGACCACATAGTTCAATATTATCTGCAGAGGATATTAACAACTTTGAACCAATCTGTAGCTTAAGTTACAAAGAAACACGTGTTAATTTAAATTGCAACTAACACGAGTTGTAATCAAGGTATATGGTTAACATTCCTGTCACATTTGGAATGCTCAATGCTTTCATGTCTCTTGTCCTGCCAATTGTATAAATATTTGCTTTTTAGCCTTCCATTTCGAAATTTATTCATTTATTTTACTTTATTTATTCGTTGAAAGCCATAAAACAATATTGTGAGTCAATCCATGTAATGAGATTTTCCTACTGAAAAGTTTTTTGTCGACTATTATCGCAAACGTGTAAAAGTACAAAGCTTTAATAGTGAATGTCTGTATGTACGGACGAACAAACAATTAAATGGATGAATGCCAATATTAAATTTGAGTTGTACTTTAATTTTATTGTTATCGTTATTCATTGAGTTTCGTTGTTCTATAGATCGCTTCAGGTAATGTGGTTTAATGCTGCTGTTGGCGTTAATCTCACTCTTATTAAATCCACCACCAGTGACGTAGATTACGCCTACAAAATTTTCTCTTGATTTTAATATCCATTTTTTTTTGGTTAATTGAAGATTTAGAATTTAAGATTTTTTTTATGATGCAGTACGTGACAGACATGGGCTAGCGATTTATGCAGTCATCCGTTTGAGGACTTCGTGCTTGTGCTCTCAGTTTATACTTAAATACATGATGATTAGTGAAGTGTTTTCTTTTATGTTTTTTTTTTAATTTTTATAGTCATTTATTATGTGTTTTTCATCATAAATTATTTTCATTTTCATCTCCAGTTTAGTAATTGAAACGTTTAACGGAAATCCATTTAAAATCCAACTGGAATTTATTTTTGTAATTAATACAACATGACACTTGTGCACCATCATGTGGATTATGTGTTTGTTATTGTTGTTTCAATTTTCATTCATAAGTATTTCAATAGAATTCATTCATTTATTCATTCATTATTTGTGTGAGATGAATTGACATAAATTTCACTCGAACGCATCTATTTATTTCGAATAATTATAATTAAATGTGAACGAAAATACGAAAAATACTTTTAATTATTTTCAGTTTTAACTCAAGAGTATAATCAAGGGTAGTTGCCCACCGTTTGTCAACTTAGACTTTTTTAGATAATTACAAAAATATCGTAAGCAATTTAATCTCCAAGTGTATTAATGTCAAGGGGTTTTGTTGCTGCTCTATTTCTTGCTTAGAACTTAGTATTTGTGTTTGAAACTAGAGCAAAAGCACGCGTTAAGGATTTTCCAATTGATTAAATTTTTACAATTATCGGTAAAACTTCTGGTAAATAGAACATGTTTTGTAAGCCAGAAAGGAAAAGTTGTGCAACCATCAATCCCAAGCAGCAGGCAGCTCTTGCTTGTACAAGAAAATTCTTTTTTTATATTTTAAAATGAATATGATAATGGTGCATGACTGCTATCTCAGATCTATTCCCCTGTTGTACTGCCATAAATGTCTTCTAATACCGGGTACCTTACAAAGAATTCATATGGCTATCAGAGCCGATAGTAAAGAGTGTCCCTCTTTATGCACCGTGTTTGTTCTATGCAATTTAGGATGTTGCAGGATAGAGAGTTTGGGTGAAGTTCAAACTTTTTATATGTTTACATCTTTCTGAATGAATAGAGTTGCAGCAAACGAGGTAACTGCTGCAATCGTACGGAGAGTTTTTTTTCGTTAACTTAAATTTTTCTTTATTCGATGTTAAGGATGTTGGCCTTAATAAAATGTCACAATACCATATTGGCCTTAAAATCGAACTGCATAATAGAAGTTAACAATTTAGACTTCATGTAGAGGTCCGTCCAGTAAACTAATTAACTTGAACTGCTTTTAATTTTATTGGGATCCATTTCTCATCTTCCAATGTACTTTTGTTATTTACCCTCTATTTCCTATTGTTCTAGCCAATGTTGTAACTGGGTAGTACATATATTTGTGCGAACTTAGAACGTAGAAGGTGCTTGGTAGTGTCAAGAATCGCGGACTCAGTGATTTATAAAAAGTACTATGCTGACTTTCATGGTTAACATTTCAAACCCAGATTTTTCATAAAGATCAAAACAATAAATTATGCTTGAGTTGTGAGTGTACTAGAATTATCGATCCACCATGTGCTCTACCTCAGCGGCCCTTGGTGTCTCATAATATCCAAAGATTTCATAACAGCTCAATTTGCGCGCAATTTGTTCTACATTCTGGTATCTTCTCCTTTCCCACTTAATTACAGAGACGATATGTGCAGAATGACACAAATGAGGCGATGTGCCTTGTTCGAAATACCCTTAATGGCTTTAACCCACACGTTTCTAAAAGAGCCTTTGGCAGTCCATATAGAAAAGATGTCTATTCCATCTTTGACTTAATAAGATAACTTTAAAGTCAAACCACATTTATTCTCAATTTATTGATTGTGCGATTTCTTCATCTTGTCAATCTTTTTAAAATAGTTTTAGACATCCTTAGATCTTGCTGCATGCTTTACGACATGCTTTCATTCTACCACTGAAGTAATGAGGTCGACAGCTTTACCATAAGGACGAGAATCAAACCCTTTAGTTATCCCTGCGGAGATAGAAAAGCTATATAAAATTATATATGTCCTGTCCAGGGAAAGTTATACGGCTTTAGACTTCCTAGATAAATCATCTTATTATAACTTGTCATTCGTGATGCCCTGAGACTAGGCTTGCCAAGTCCGATTTTCGAAAAAGCTTGAATTAAATATTTTCAAATATAATTTGAAATTGGTTTTGTTTGTTTATTTTATCAGCTGGTCGGTTGCACTGCTGTTAAGTTACAAGTGATGGGTAAAAAACAATGTTGAGTATAGGGGGAAATTTACTACTAGTGGTGATAGATGTAGTATGTAAAATTTATAAAAATTTAAATAATATGAATGAATTCGCAAATGTCAAATTTTACAAAGTAATTGTTTTTAATTTGAGTTTATATTAAAACATTAGGAAAAATTTTGAAAATTTCTTTTAGCTTGAAAAGTACAATTTTATCTTGATTCTTGAGAAGCCCTAAAAAATCTTGAGAATCTAGCTAAATCAAGCTCATCTGGCAAGCCTACCTGAGACCCTAAAGATTCTTAGCACTAATTAATTGGCCATCTTACTGAATGATGAGTTCCCGATAACGAAGAGCCGGTGACAATAATAAAAATTCGGTTAAAATTGTAGATGCTAAAGACTATTTTTCAGCTACTAAGAGAGATGGGAGCGTGAGTAACTTTTCACTTACACTCACGACAAAAAAATTAACTCATGCAAATTCATGCACGACTTTATATTATTGGCCCGCATGCATGCACGCTCTTGTAAGATGAAAAAAATTTGTTTATAATCACGAAAGCGCACGCTCTCGAAAGACTTTCAAAAAAACTGTAAAATTATTAAACAAATAATGAAACGAAACAATTACAATGCATGCTCACGCACGCTCTATTATTTTATACTCATGTTTATGCATTGAAACAAAAAACTAATTACGATCATGCGTGATCACGCATCATTCGTGCTAATTATGCGGGCCGTGCCCATCTCTACTCTCTACCCACCTGAAACCTCAAGTTCTGGCAAAATGTCAGAATTGGTATGTCTTTCTCTAGAGTAGCCGCAACTTCATGGGTCTTTGAGCTTCTTGGAGTCATTTGACTTTGGCTATGACCTCTAAAAACGTAAAGATATAAATTCATCTCACAACCTGAATATTCAACGTTTAATATTTTCCGATGACGAACGTTTTTCCGTGTCTCTATAGCAGATTAAAAAAAGAATGAATCTATGCAAATTCCCAACTAATTTCAATGTTACTGATAAAGCAGTTACATTGTAATTTTCATCACTATAGAGAGGTTTAAAAACAGCGTGAATAGTTTCGTGTAATATACAGACTTTGTAGGCCAGAGCTTGGCTGCCGAACTATCGTGCACTTACTTATTGAGACATTTTAGTTTGGAGCCCTCCTCGTGAGATTCTGCTAGTACTATTTTGGGGTACAACATTTGGTAAAGTAAGATTCATACTTCAAAGGATTTTTTTAATGTAACAAAGGATCCAATGATTCCGAAAAAAAGAGCACTACTACGGGGAAACTTGTCGGGAGTAGCCGCACTGTTCTTACTGCGCACAATTAAACCTTAAATAAAAATTTCTATTGAATTTGACAAAGGAAATTATAGAAAACTTCCGCCACTATAATCTGGCACTTTCGGGGAAAAAGGGGTGGTCCGATTTTGTATATGACGCCACCGCGTTGACAATAGAGATGTGCCAAATCGTACATTTCAGTGATCGATCACTTCCGTTCAATTAGCAAAAATTAACCCGTTCGTTCAATTTTAACGACCGTACAGAAACAATAATATTTTTTAATTCATTATTTTCCTAAGAATATCGGTTGTAAATATTTGAATAATGAATGTTTGTAATATATACAATATACATATACATATATTTAAATAATGTATTTACATTGAAGAATTCATTAAAAAAAAACCTTTTTTATTGAAAATTTTCGATATAATGATTTTTCTTATTGTATCATCACTTACAAAGCAACATTTTTGTCTTAAGAAAACTTTGAAATGCTATTTTTTGATAAAGAGCTAAAGAATTGTTAAATTTTTTTAGAAAACAAAACAGCATTAGATATTTTATTTTAGCTTAATATATACTATACATTTTGTGGGTTGATTGATGCTCAATAGAAATATATATGTACATATTTATAGAAACTTTTTAAAATAACCCTGATCAATACATTAAAACTCAAATGAAACAAAAGAATACAACATAAAAAAGATCCATGAACGAAAGTAAATTTGACATAAAAAAGACACCTGAACGAACGAAAACAAGTTTTAAACTAATCTACAAAATCGAACGATACACTATTGAACCAAAAGCGTGCAGTAAAATGACAGCATCACTTCGTTCAGTTGGGTTATTCGTTCAATTTAACCCGTTCGTTCATAATCCACACAGCTCTAGCTGGAAATCCTTATACTGATACTGAAGCATACTGTCAATTATTATATCGGAACAATCCTTAGGGAATTAGTGTATGAAAACACTTCAGCAGCTTAGTGAGAAAGCAGTACATATTATTTACTTTAATTATCGGATTTTATATTTATTCGAAATGATTTAGATTTTTTACGAGTTCTAGGTCCGACAGAACCCCAAAACCGAAATCGAAACCGACCTTTTTTAATTGAATAGAAACAATTTCAATTTTGGTAATTTTTGATGTCATAAAAACCTTTTATTCTGAAAACGTTGTACTTTATGTACTTTCACCTAAACCCTGTGAAAGTATTTGCGCATCCCTGATAATATAGAAACATTTATGAAAAATATATTCAAAGTTCAGTCGTTAAATAGTTCTGGGCTGAAGAACAGCTCTCGCGTCATCCTAATTATTTCTTAAGTGCGGCCAGGCTTGCGTGTGCTGTTTGGCTTTCGAGAGTTTTTCGTCTCACTCGCACTGGTTGACTGATTTGCCACGGATAACCTTATAGTCTTGCGGTTCTTTGGAATTCGATGGAATTTCGTTGACAACCACGTTGTTACTTCCTATGTGAAGGCATAGGTCGGGTATAGTCAGTCACAAAAACATTTTTAAAATACTGTTAATAACATCATGGACATATGGTCTAGTTACCGGCACCATTTGTGTGCAACCATATTCTGCAAATTTACTTTGTAGAATATGTACCTATAAATAAATAAATAATTAATTAAAGTTCGGTGTTCGACGAAAATTTTTCCAAACGCCGAATATCAAACGAACGAAGTTTTTTGCCGGAGCCCGCTACCGAACCCGAACGATCGGTCGGATTAAGGTGGATTTTCAAATGATCGCGAATTTTCGACTTTTATATTTTTTCCACCATATCGAACGTTATCGTTCCCTTGATTTTAAGACGAAAAAGAACTGACTTGAGTTTCATTAATTTTTCATTCAAAAATTAAGCGAACGATAACATTCTGCATCCTGGAACAGCCTTATTTATTTGTGTTCTAATGAAATTAGAATATGAATATGATTTATGTATAATGTAACTTGTTCGTGCGTAGTTTACAAATAACCAATGATATTAACTTGAAACATTTGACTGAAGTATAATTGCGTTTTTGAGAAAATATGTATAAATATAAAATCTATAAAAGTTTCTCTGCAATTGCAATATTAGCAAAAAGAAAAATTTTAAAATATTTTTAATCTTTAATCTCAATTTTTGTTCGTTGTTATATTTATTTCTTAGCAGTTACTAACGTTCGTTCGTGCAACTTTTTAGATCTGAAAACCGTTATTTAAGCTTAAATTTGATTTTCAGCAACCTCCAGGGCAATCACGAATTTTCCTCATTTTTTTACACTTAAGTTCAGAGGTTTTTGTTCGAATAGTTTTTGTTACTTTATTAAACAAACAAAAATATATTTTTCCTGTAAAAAGCACCTCCAAACACAAAAAGAAAAACAAATGAGTCAACCGGCGTCATAGTTTTGAAAAAAATGCTTTTTTGTTTTAAATGTGTGGGTGAGTTAAACTTTCAGAAAATGTTTTTTGGAGTTTGCGCGTGTTTGTAATTTTTCTTGAAAAGAGTTCACACAAAATTTGTGTTTCTGTCCATGATTTAAAAGCAACTTTTGTTAGGAAAAAGGAACGCCCAGAGATTTGTGAAGTCCACGAAATGCCAACAAGTACTACGAGTAGTAAATTCGCCAGTTGATGTAGCTATAAAAATAACAACGACAACAGCAATAATAATAGAAACGACAGAAGCACTTGAGCAACAGCACCAGCTTGGAGAACTTGTAAAAGTTAATAGCAAACAAACCAACAACAACAAAAACAAGAACGTATTTTTGTATAAAGTGTTGTAACGTTAGATATGTTTTAGACGTTAATGTGTGCATATGAATGGGTGTTTTTATTTTAGTTTCAGATTTTGTTAAACTCCGCTTTATTTGAATAAAGTTACAAATAAAATACACCGCACAGTTGACCACTTTACGAGAAGACGATGAAAAGCTTATTGTTGTTGTTGGAAAGATGATATTTTTAATTTAGATTTAAGGTGTAACTCTTCAGGAATTGGAAGTAGATTTCGAAATTAACGAAAGTGGGATGAAAAAATTCTGGAATGGCATAAAGGTGGCGACGGCAAATCAATCGATAGCATGTACATTGTACATATGTATGTATTATATATGTACATTATTTTGATTTGTTAGTATTCATTTGAGACGGTACTTAACAAACAACCTCGATTGCTTACGTGCAAATGGAAAATATCAGTCAGTCTTAATTTTATCAATTACTTTTACAGTGAACTCGCGAAAACGTGAACTAATTTTTTCACGTTATCGAATTTGTTCACGTTTTCGATTGTGAAAATTTTAGAACCAAAAAGCACGGTTTACCACCAGATATTTTCTTCTAACAAATAAATCAAAAGCAAATATTCAAAGTTGGATTAAAAATTGAATATTTTAACATTTATTCACATCACTAAAAAACTTACGTAAACAATTCAAACTAATCAGATGTTTAAAATAGTATTACAAATGAATAAAAATTGCCAAAAAAAATTTAATAACAAAAATATAATTATAATGAATTCAACAATGTACTCGTACACAAAACTAAATTTAAAAAATAACAGGCTTTTCAAACGGATCCATCAGATGCGGCTTCTCTCCGCTAATTTTAAGTAACCCAATACTATATATGTATGTATATCTTTTAAAATTCTGTAGCCATCTGTCGCCAGCATTAAATCCTCGATTGCTTTCATTAATTTGTTCATGAAGTTGTTTGTGTTTCGCTTCAATCATCAGTGCACTTACTGGCTTTTTTCATTCCTCATGTCTATATGTATTTATAGAGATTTTTTTACATTCTCAAGAGCTCAGATGCGCGCAATGTGTTGCGAAAATCTGAACCACAAAATGCATTGTTACTACATTTTTTTATTGCTTTCTCCTTCTTTTTAATTGAACAATTGTAGATTTTGCCACTTGATATTTCTCGGCTAGGCCAGTTGTTACACCGCACCCCTTTTGGAACAGATCACCAATATTGGTATGCTTTGTCTTTCAGACTCAAAACTTTTGGCTTTTTAGAAGACTTTCAGTTTTACAATTTATATTTGTACTCTTATCTAGTAAAATAATGTATTTGTATGTATTTCTTATTCTTTGTATGTTTAGAGATACATATACTTGTGCATGTATTTGTTGAAAGCACTCGAACTTAAACATAAAATATGTATTATAATATGCTGGGATTCCCAAAATTAAAAACAATGCAATAAAGAAAACGAAAAAACGCAGAAAATTTTGTTCACGTTGTAGAGTTATTACAACTTGTTCACGTTTTAGAGTAGTAAATGTTAAAAAAGTGTATTTTGTTAATAGCTGGTACTTTTTATGGAAATTGTTAAAATTTTAGTATTTTACTACATATGTATATAAAACATTAATTATGGAAAATAGTGCGATTAAAAATTTAAAAAGTGTATTTTATTTAACTCTCCCTCAAATGAGCCAAGTACATATTACGCTAGAATAATTCTAATTTCGTCTTTGATTTCGCCTTTGATTTATTTTTAAAGACACAATTCCAAAGCAGACAGACGCACATAGCTTCCAAAAAAAGTTTTTTTAAGAATATTAATTAACAGGACTAAACAGAAATTATATCCTGAAAAAAAATTATATCATTTCCCAAATGGTAGAGTTCTGAGATAACAAACATAAAAAGCAATGAAACCCATATTAAATATTGTGAAATGACTTGGGCGAATATACAGTTTTCTTATTCATGTGACGCGTGTTGTCATGATCACAATTTGCTATGTTGACTTTAATATTTGTTCTAGCGGCAAAAAGTTTTTCTCTATGATTTTTATACACAAAATATTTTCCTTTTTTTCATTGTTTCTTTGAAGTTCAGGGGCCTTTTGTATTTATAATTTATGTTATTGTTATTTTTGTAGTTGTTTCTATTTTATTTTATGTGAAGCCTTAAAAATGTCAGATACAAACAAAATTTATGCATAAATATGACATGTACAAAAGGATGAGAGTCAGGCGCATATGTGTGTCATTATTTAGAGATCCGATGGCTGTTAGGGTAACAGGCTGACTACCAGCTAGTCTGGCAACAAGATGGAGTAACGGATAATAGGATAGACATGCACATGAAGACAAGCAGGCAGGCATGAATGCATTTATACAGTTTAAGCTACCAGTTCCAACTGAAGAAAATAATGAAAATATATGTATTCTGAAGTAGTCAGCTGAAGTTGAAGTGCCACAAACGGTTGAACTTTGTTCTTTAAAGAGGTAACAAATAAAATACATACATGTATGTATTTATGTATGTGTATATGTTTTATCCAACCCCTCATGCACGTTTTCGTATGTTGCTACATTTCTATGGAAATATGTTAAATATTTTATGATTTTAACTTTTGCTTAAAGGTATTTATCTACACTTTAACTCGTTGCATACGAAAAAAATAAAAACAAACATAAATATTTTGTAAAAAAAATACTCCGAAAAACAAGAGATTTAAAAATAAAACATGAAATTATCCACGCAGCTTGAAGCAATGAAAAACTGTAATTTCTAAAAGCTTCCGTATAATTCTCTGCTCATTATTTTATTTTTAAGTTAAAAGAAATATGTATGTACAACAAAATTATGGCTTATAATCATGTGCATACGAACAAAATGCATTAAAAGTTTTAGATTAAAGAATTATTTCTTTAACAAAATAACGTACAAAGTTTATTGAACAAAACCAGTAACATCGTAATATAAAATTTGTTCAATCAAAAATCCATTAATTTATTTGAAATAATAATAAAAATAAAAATGTAACTATAACAAAGAAATTTTTATTTAACACATTTTCTTAACATTAAAATACTATTCTTACTGCTGTTTTAGCTAAAGAATTGGAAGAAATATCTGTAGAAATGTGCGAGTAAATATATTAGTATGTAATAACACAATTATAGTCTACACCGTTTCAAGTCGAAATTGAAAAAGTTCAAATTGAGAATACAGCAGCAAATTTAATATGTAAAGAAATTCCTCTTAATATCGGCGCCATGTTTGACATCTTGGTGAGTCTCAACAAGCATCAAGTCAAACGTTATTCTGAAACCTTTTTCATACATAGACGGGAATTTGAGATTCATTCATTTTGATATTCATTTGTGCATAAGTATTTGACGAATGACACTTTCTCAATGCTTAAATAAATGTGAATCCCTAAAGTGATGCTTCATTCAACTTAACATATTTGAGCTTTAGTGTAAGAAAACTATTTTGAAAAATAATTATTTTAAAATTTTATTAAAGATTCATTAATATTCCTAAAATCAAGCAAAAAAAAATCATAATCGCTATTTATCGATAAGTATTTGCTAATATTTGGCATTCTATGAGGAATTGCGATGGCGATATTGTATTGAAACGACTCCAATTTTGCCGCCACAATTATTATTAGTAGTTAAAGTGATTTGAAAGAGTTATAGAGGGAAATGGAAAACGTTGAAAATAATAAAGTGATCAATATAAACCAGTTCCAGAAACTTGTGGAAGAGTTGGGAAAGAAATTGCAACGGAGTTGAATGCGCTTGGTTCATCAAGAAGATTAGCAGATGGGTGGCTGAAAGTAAGATAAGCATGATAATTAGTAGTGCACTACAGTAATTTAATAAAATTCCACCCACCGGTGGTGAAAGATTTAAACAATGTAGTCTTAGCTCTCGGGAAGGCTGCGACAGACCCAAATTAAAATCATTTTCGACGCTGAGTTGGGCTAAAAACCTTTATGTAGCTGCCAATTTAGTTTTTTTTTAGAAATACATAAGTTCTGTTCTATTGCTTTCAGCACGTACTTAAAAGCTGCTCTATTTAGTCGAAAGTAAGTTTCAAACCTGTTTATGAAGTAGCAAACTGTTATTTTGTAAAAGTTTGGTTTCGATACTTACTTTTCATCAGATAAGTTGTAGATTTCGGAATTCTCTCTGAGAAATTTTATTTCTAAGATAAGTTTTTATAGAATGCCAAATAAATAACGAAGTGACAGCTGGAATAAGACTGCATATATGTCAGGTGGCTAGAGTAACAAAATAAATTAATAGAGAGCAAATGTAAGAGGAATAGAAATATCAACGACAAAAATTTACTTCTTTTATGTTACAGATTTATTTACACTTTGCATTTAAAAAGTAGTATATTTTATATTAATTTTGAGAATAAATCCATTTCTCTATGTGATGCTAAAGTTCAGAGTTTTATGAAAGCTGTATATTTCTCAAATTACTTTCAAATCACTTTTAAACGTATATTGAGATAGAGCTTTCTCTGAAAGCATAGTTATGGGCTTGTAAAGCTTGTGGGCTGCGTTTTCGTGATTAAAAGTAAAAATTTCTTACATTATAGAATATATATAAATATGAATAAAAAACTTTTGTTTGTTGAGGGTTTTTGCTAGTCTATATACATGAGTTTCATTGTTGCTAATGCCAAATCATCAGTAGACCTTAAACCATATTTTTGAAAAGTTTCAAACCTCTTATCTTATGCAAAAACTTTTAAAAACCTAATGAGAATTTCAAAAATTACAAATGCATAAATAAGCATAGTAAGCTTTGAAAAAGCTTTTTGGCATTAACACCAATGAAATGCTTGTATATAGACTACCTAAAAAAACTCAACAAACAAAAGTTTTTGAAAATCTTTGAAAAAAGATATCGAGGCAATCTCGATTAATAAATTAAAAAAATATTAATATTAATTATTAAAAACGAACTCATTCATAAATACTTTATTAGAGTTCAATAAGAAAAAGTCGCCAAAAGTGTATTCATAAATGTTTAATAGCGCTATGAAGATATTATTATACAGTAATAAATTTCGAAAATTTATTGTACCGTTTTATAAGTTACCACTTGTATTTTCAAAATACGTTACAACAAAACAGAACAAAATTTTTTATTTACTTCCCATGTATGAAATGAAAATCTTATTACAATTAATATCGGAAATTGGAAATTCTACTAAAATGAGAAATACGCTTATATGTATGTATTTATGTTTATATGTGTGTGCATAAAGATGTATATAATTCTACCTGGTCCTTAAAACATTGTCTTCTTCCACCCAGTTGTCACTTCTTTTTTAAGTTATTATTTCCACAAAAATTTCAAATTTTTTTGAAATAAGTGAGGAGAACAACGCAGTGAAACAAAAACAATTACAACGAAATCTTTACAACCATGTGAAACAATTGTTTTTTTTATAAAACATCCAATAAAATAACTACTTAATTTAAATTGATTTAGCAAATATTAATTGTGATTAGTTTCCCTTATTTTTAACATTATGGACTGCTTAACTAAATATCGTTGCTAATACGTCGTTCAAGTTAAAACAAGAGTGTGATCTTACATTTTTTAAACTCAAATATCGTTCTGTATGTGTAATGTTGTTTATTCCTTTTGTTTCATATACCTTCGGATTGTTTTGCAGACTTTCAGTAAAAGTAAATTTATATGTTTTTCTCAAATTGATTTATTTAAAATATGCGCTGACTTTTCCAATTACTACTTGAAATGGTGTAAAATTTTAAACAATTACTTTCTAGAAGAAATTTATTATAATTATTATTACTTTTATTGCTCCTTTTATTGTACAAAAATTAGTTAGTTTGAAAACGAAATTTCCACTCTTTTCTGCAATTCCGATTCATTCGTTTTCTTATGAATATGAAAGGAGTAGGAAAGTGAGCAATATTGCGAAAGTTGCAATATTTTCTTTTGCTGCGTGGTGTTATGTAATCTCAAAATCTTAAATTACACAGTGCCTGAGAAAATGATCAGTATTTTGCAAAACTGACACCGAGGTCCCAAATCTTTGGGGGCCCATAAAAAAAGCATGACCGCACAAAACTGGGAGACACGGGTCTTCTTTTTTTGGTCTTTTATCATGTAGTGGTGTCCGTATATGGTTATTTTTCCATGACTTAAAAAATTACGCACAGTGTTATTTTTTAACTGTTAACTAATTGTACTAATTCATTAATCTTAAGTCTTCTTACTTTCTACGGAACACTATTTAATTTCTTACTCCTGCCAGCATATAAATTATGACTCTTCTGCAGATGATTTGGTGGTACTTCAGTATTTTCCTTTAAACATTTTCAAGCATTTGATAATTAAACAGTGGTTTTCTGCTGGCACTTTTCGTAATGATGCCTAACCATGTTTTATAGTCAATCATTCCCACCCTGACTTACTAGTGCGTCCATCTTTTTTATTTAAAGAACAAACCCAACCCGCGAAGCCATTCTGTAGAAGTACCCAGGGTCTAGGCTGGAATCGAACCTGCGACTCGCAGACTAACAGTCTAGTACGCTATCTACTAGTCTATGCAGGCTCCCCGTCAAACGGCGGATAAATGTTCAGAATCCTAGTATATTTTCTCAACGTGTATTGTATCTGCGTCTGCGTCATAAGATGTTGAACAACAATTGTATTTTAATGTACAGTAGAGAGAAAAAAATTTACCTCTGTGCTCAAAGCTACTAACGGTTTCCGATTAAACTCTAGTTTTGTTCGTTGCTCGTTAAATATAATTAAAAGCATCACTAAACGTTGCTTGCATTTCAGCTAACAAATAACAAAAAAATGCAACGCATCGTATTACAAGTAAAAGTAAGTGAACTACTGTTTAAATTACAAATTTTGAAGTTAAGGCCCCCTCAGCCGAGCGTTGCTGTATCCGTACCGTATCGTACCGTACTGTTAGCACGTTGGACCAGTTATTGAACATTTAAAAATGTACGTTTGTTTTATATTGTTTGTTTTATTGCCAGGAAAAAAGAACAGCTGTTTACAACACAGTGATGGGTATTAAAAATTTTCAATTGGTGAATGGGCAAAAATGTACCTAAGATATTTAAATGATATCAGAACTTTATTTTGTGTATGTATGTATATAAAAATTATTTATTATTTCACATTTATATTATAAAATTATAATATAAAATATAACAAAAAAATTTATACCATTTAAATTATTTTATATGTATATACGTACATATCACATTTATATAATATATATATATGTATTTGTTTGTTATATACATATAAACATGTATATCGTCTTATCAAATGCAAAAGGGCCTATCTACATTATAACAAAATTTTCACTAGAGATAAAAAACTTATTAAAAAGCAAACTATTGTGATAACAAATATTGTATTTTTCAGCATAGTATGATTAATTCCGATTTTATTAACGATACTACCTAGAAAAAATAGTTTTTATGATCACAATAGTTTGCTTTTTATTAAGCTTTTTGTCTCTCCTGAAAAATTAAAAAAAATAGATAGGCCGTTTTGCATTTTATGACGATATGTACGTACATATATATGCAAATATACATTATTTGAAGTTGTTTTGTCAAAAGCACACAAATATTATTATCAAAAAGTACCAAAAAATAAGAGCGGAAATACCCCCTTAACTTGTGCCAAAGAAACAGCCCATCACTGGCTTACAAATGTCTCGTAACAACGTTAGAAATTTCTATTTTATACAGGTTGGTACGTTGCAACTACGGTACATTTAAATTCGGTAAGTTTTTGTATTGCTTTTTCCATAACATAGACGAACAGCTGATACAGTACGGTACGGGTGCGCTCCGCTAATTCTGCCTTTATGAACATTAATACCATGATCCAATAATACAGGTCTGTTAATTAGACCAGCTGATTTTTTGAAGCGTTGTGTTTTTTAGTGGTCAAAAATTGTTAAGCTGTCAAAAGTTTTGTGTTGAAATCAGTGATGGGAAGTTACATTTTTCTTCGGGACAAAAAATATTTTAAAAAGTGCTTTTTTGACTCGTTTTACTCTTCCGGTTCATTCAGTACTTTACTTTGACTTCTACGTGTCCCACAATTGTTTTCCAGTATATATCAACATACATACATGTATAACATAATGAAATTACTTTAAAAGAGTACAAAGTCTTAAGTTTGTCTTTAAAAACGCTTTTACAGGTCTCGCTACATATCCAGGTAATTAGCAATTTCGATCTCATATTAAGAACGATTTTCAATAACAGCTTGCAAATGAAGTAATTTCCAACCAAAATGAAAAAAGGGCCAACGGAAAAAATCAAATAACAACTAATGAATGATTTCTAATACAATAATTCCAAAAGAAATTAAATATCTCCCAATGAAAGAAGTCCTAACAAGAGAGAAAGAATTCCTTATACAGAAAATCTCAACAGAAATAACAATCAAAGAAATTAAATAAGTCTCAATAAAATTAAATTACTCGCAGAGGTAAGTTAATTAACTGCCTATTCCAATATTTCTCCAATTTCAAAAGCCTCACAAAAAGTAAATAACCCCCATAACAGACATGAAAATATGATAACGTATATTATATACGTATATTATTTGAAAATCGATTGATCGTAACTTCTGAAAAGTGGGATTCTCCATAAAAGTTTGATTTTTTCCCAACTTAAAAAATGTTTTAATTTTTAATATGTAATTGAAATTAAATATTCATTATAGTTTAATTTTTTATACTTTTAAATAATAATTGTTTGGATTAATTAATCACGATATATAATATAACGGGTGGTTCAAGTACAAGCCTCTTTTTGATTGATATTTTAATTTAACACTCAGATGTTTTTTCTGTCCGAAATATTTACAATCGGTCAGTAACAAAAACGCGAAGACCAAACTTAGTCGCTTTACGCATGAACAACGTTTTGAAATATTGTAAACTTATGAGCACACAAACAACAAAGTTTTATTTGAAATTTATTTTTACTTTGAGAAACACTTCAATTTAGGAAAATACACTTTTTTAAATATTCGCAGTCTTGAAGAAGATCAATGTAGTCTAACATTAAGGTCGTCATTTTACTCGCAACTGAACGTCAATTTGATTTCAAACTTTAATCTTAAACTTTTATCTTGATGTAAAACGGATTAAGAATAACGTTTGGTATCAGTTAATGTAACATAAACGCAAAAACAATTCATTATTAAGAAAAAATTACAAAGATTTCAATTTAGTACTGTGCGTGTCAAAAAGTACTATTTAAAATAGTTTTTTGTACTGAAGAAAAATTTTATTTTTCATCACTAACATATAAAATACAATTTTCTTCAACTGTTTCTGACATTTTTGCGATTTTATACACAAAGAAAATGGGTGTTATTTTTAATGTTTTATTCTTGTAATTGCATATTATTACATCAACAGAAAATTTTAGTTTTTCTGGCTTAAGTTCGTTAATTTAATTTTTCAACCAAACTACTTTATTTAGATAGGAAAGCTAAAGCTCGGGGCTCGAACTGACATCATGATGTATCAGGAGCAGCCACTATCTTTCGTACCTATCACGGTAGTTAATAATTAACACGATAGTTCTTAATTTTATAATAGAAAGTTGAAGAAGTTGATTGAAGTTGTCCATCAAATTGATATTAATAAATCAACTCTTCGCCGCATTGCATCGAGATACTGTTAAAAAAATACTGTGGAGAGAAAGTCAGAAGCAGGTCGACTATGTGAATATAATGCCGGCCAAGGCCGTCAAATGGCAAATATTTAAAAAGTGTATTCACGGAAGACGGCAGTAGATGTTACCAGTTTCGCAAACGTACTATTAGGGCGTTCTTTTTGGCGTTCACAGTGCCAGAAATCCATTAAAAGAGGCAAATTTATTAGCCAGAAGACCGGCCAAGAAGACTCTTCTCAGAAAAGTCGATAAGAAGAACGGCTTGATTTTGCGAGACGATATCTCGATTAGTCATGGAAGTAGTGGGTCAATTTGTAGTGGAGTGGCGACTTCAAATTTAATTGACTGGTGTCATTAATTATGTGCACCGCCCGCCAAAACAAATTATAAAAATGTGATGGGAAAATGTGTCGCATAATCATTTAAAATCACCTACGCTATCCAGATTGAAATCGGTAGTAGCAAATAATGGTTATGCCACAAAATATTAGCTTTATGAAAAATTTAATGTCAAATATTAATTTAATTGAAGTATTTTTTTTAATTACAAGGAGATGAATTTTTTTCCCTTTAACCTGAGGGATACATTTATTTCTTAAAGAGCAACAGACAAAGACATAATCACTTGAGGAATTTAAAAGTAGCTGTTGAAGATAGATGAAGGCCAAAGTAACAGATTAATAAGATCCTGAAGATTATATGGCATCGGGTTGCATTTATTCTCTCTACTGCACATACAGAGCAGGACAAACATGCTCATACACCGAGTATCTTTACTTTTAATCTTAAATATTTCTTAATGTGATGTTTAATGAAATTATTTATTCATTTACTATCGTAAAATATTTAAAACATACGAGCCTAAGATTAATTCGGTAAATTAATGTTTAATGATTTAATTAAGTACAAACTGAAGGAAACGACAGAAGCTTAAATAATAATTATTTTGCAGCTAAATAAATAGAAAGAAGCTGATCAATAACCCAAAAAATACTACCAATTATGTTCGTATATGGATTATATATTATATTCCCCACATTCTAACAGCTCCAACGCGATCACCTGATATCAAGTCCATTGAACAATTTTTTAATGAAATGAGCAGAAGAGTGCGAAAGCGCGTATATGTAAAGTAAAGCTCACTTTAAAGAATCCCGGATACAATATTTGCTTAACATTGCAGTTGGTATTGCAACAAAATTTGCTTATTTCAATATTGAAAGCAAGCAAGAAGTAAAGACTACTATCAATTATTATTTACTTACTTTACGTACTACTGTTTCGGCTGTTTTAGGATCAATGCCTTTTTCTATGAAAATTTGCTTCATTGAATCGGACCAGGTTAATCTTCTTCGCCCTCTTGGCCGAGTTCCTATGAGTATAACTTGAGCCGCCAGTTTTGGAATTCTTGCATCATCCGTTCTCATCGTATGACAGAACCATCTAGATTTACATCTGTTAGTTTTGTTTGCGAGGACTTTAACATGTAGATTAGATCTTATGCTATCATTTCTAGCTCTGTCTTTTCTTGTTTTTTCCAGCTACCCTGCGAAGATATTTCTTCTCCGTTGCTTGCACGTTATATATCTACTACTAATTTAGTTTTTGCTGATACTTCTCTTTTGCAAATAAAATTTTTATTTAGTGCATGGTATAGTGTGCCAGTTGCAGAAATTCTTTCATTCAGGTCTTTGTCTGTTTTGCCGTATTCACATAAAACTGCGCCCAAGTATTTGATTTTTTCTATTTGTTTCAAGGGCTCATTTCCAATGGATATGAGTTGGGACACTCCTTGGCGTACACCTTGGTATGTGCTAAGCTCCCCAGATGTTGCGTTGCCTGTTCTTACGTAATACCGGCAGGTTTTGTAGGAAAAACTTAATATTCTTCATATGAGCGCATCTCTAACATTCCTTTTGAGAAGTACTCGTCGTGTTTCTGACCACTGCACCTCGTCAAAATTTTTTTCTAGATCGATAAAGCATGTATGTATTTTTGTATTGTATTCTATTGCTCTTTCAGATAATTGGCGCATAGTGAATATCGGGTCATGTGTGCCTCGATTTCATCTAAATCCGCATTGTTCTTCTGCAAGTTAGTGTTCAATTTGGTCTTTAAGGCGCTCTGCCAGAATTCTTGAATAAAGCTTTCCTGGAACGATAAGAAGTGATATCCTTGTTCCCCTTGCCACATTCATAATCTTATGTAGCATTATCTCCTCCGCTTTACCCATGTATCTTAGGAACTCTGGAGCAGTTTCGTCATGACCTGCTTCAACACCAACTTTCAGCTTAGCCAAGGCTTTCTTTACTTCAGCAATAGTTATGGAACTTGGAAGGGAGTCATTTTCAATTGGAGGATTGAAAATCTGTCTTTGGTTTTCATCGTTATCTTGGTTTAGCAGTTCTGAAAAGTATTCCCTTCATCTAGCCTTTATATCGTCTTCATCCCTTAAGAAGGTATATTAACCTTCTTTGCTTTGGATTACCTTTATCGGGCACTCTCGCCTCATTTTCTTCCGAGTTCTATAAAATAATTTGTTGTTCTTTTCATTATTTTTCTCAAGGTGAATTAAATTACTTTAAGTACATAATAAGCTCAAAAAATATATTGCGACAACAATTTGTTTGATATCAATTTTTCTAGTATAAAATGTTCGCTGGGAGCAAATGAAAAAATTTATTTGAAATTAAAATTTTTTTACTGGTTAAAAAAATTAAAAACTATTTATTAAATTGAGTACGTAAAAGTTTTTAGCTGATATCCTTTATATTTTTTTTAATATAATATGGAATGCAGCAATAAACTTTTTCTGTCTGAATTTGAAAATTCTTTAACTGACCCGTTTTGATAATAATGAATAAATAATTTTGTTGAATGCGCATCGCACTGTATGTTTTCCTTTAAAAGTTGTAGAAGATTAAATTTGTCCGCTGTGTAAATATTTTTGTCCGCCTCTGTATATAAGAAAGTGCATTAGTGTGTTTTCTATGTGAATTTGTGTTAAGTTACTTTTTATGTTCCCCTATTTTACATAACTTTAGTAAAAATAACAATAACATAAAATGCATATTCCATTTCATTATAAATATTCATATAAGTCATGAATAAATTGTGAAAAGTATAAACACACTCACTCCCTCATGTACGTAAATATATTTACACGTGTGTATGCTCATAAAAAACTTATGTTTATGATCATAAATGTAAACTTTTAGTTGATGAATTGATGATAATAATAATGAAAAATACAAACAACAAAATAAATTAACAAACTATTTTAAATGCTACTCGTAAATTTGTTCCTAATGTTTAATACTTGTATAATACTATTTGCAGCCAACTACAATATTTTTAGTTTGTGCTGAAATACAAGCAGGAAAACTTTATTTTACTAATGACGATAATAATGATGATGATGATGATGATGCTGGAGTAGTTTGGAAAAACAAAAAATAACAAAATGAGAATCCTCTTTCGTGAACATTTTGCATCTGTACCGGATGTAAACGTAATTTTCATTCATTAAACAAAACACAAATACTGCAAGAATAAAATATTTAGCAAGGCAAACCACAGAAGATGAAGCAAATTTGGTAGAAGCAAAAAGCAATAGGAATCACAAAGTGAGAGTTTCTAAGCATAAGGGAAATTTGTACACTCAGAGAAAGTAAAGTTTTTGTAGAATTATTTTTTTTTGTTGCGCTTAGAAAATACATAAAATAATTTCCTGACAGATTCTATGACTCAGAAACAAATAATGTCTATGGATTCCAAAACGTTGCTGACTATAATGAATACTGTCTTTTCTGTGTATCAAATTCATTGAATTAATTTGAACATAAAAATGCGGGCAAATTTAACAAAACTTTTTTTCATTTTTGTTCTCTAAGATATTTTTCTTTAGTTTTGATTAAGGGATATTTCTCTAATGAGTTTGATGGACACTTATGCTCGTATTGATATTTATTTGGAGTGGGGCCAATGACTTTTAAAGAAATTATTCAAAAGCCAACTGAGGATTAAATATTTGCTTTATGATATTCAATATTGTATAAAAAAATTGCTTTTGAGAATAACTTTCTGCTTTTATTTTATACTCGTATGAATAATTAAAATAATGAAATTTTTTCGTTATTTACTCGATATTTGTTGTAGATTTGAGATGCTGATGACACTGTTACATGTATACATAAAGAGAAAACATCTACTATTCTAGGTCCTTTCATGATTCACATTCGTTATTTAGTATTTGATGCTCAGTGCAATATTATATCGAACTAACCCTTCGAATTACTATGGTATAAATCACCATGTTGCTTTAGATATTACTGATGTATGGCTGATAACTGATAGTTATCGACTTTTGTTTTCGCAAGCATGCCATTCACATTCAAAATGTGACACGTTAAAACTAGAGATGGGATCGTGAGTAACTTTTCACTCACGCTCATGCACGCTCACGATAAAAAATTTTTATTCATGCACGCTCACGCATGACATCATATTTTTGGCCTACGTTCACTCACGCTCACGTGAGTGGAAAAAAAAGTTAGTCACAATCACGAAAACTCACGCTCACGAAAAAAACACAACCTATAAAATTAAAATTCCTGAATGCAAATAGAAAAATCTAATATACAATTAGAAAATTCTGCAATAAAAGAGGAAAATTATGATTAACTGAGAAATATACTTTTCTAAAACAATTTTTTAGTTTTGAAATACAATTTTTCAATTTTGATATATGGGTAAGCCCCAGAGACAGTCCACGAAACAACATTTTTTGAAAGTGATCCAACTTATTTTTTATTTTTTTATGGAATTTTAGACTAGATATATAATTTTATAAATAAAATAAATGTATTTCGACGATCACTAATGCACAAATTATTATCAAATCCTACCCTAGTTCAGATCTTCTAATTTCATATCAGAAATTAACCATTTTTAGATATTCATATCATTACTTTAGTGTTAGTAAAGATGGCCCGATCGAAAGCCATATTTTTATACATTGAATTCACTTTAATTTTAGTTAGAAAATTTTGTGTTTACTATTTTGGAAACATTGAAAGTAGGTATGAAATTTCATAATATGAAATAGAATAGAAAAAATGTAACGTGAGTCACGTAGGGTGCGTCACAATGGGTTCATGTCTTCTGACAAAAAGCGACAAAATTTTTTGGCTGCAGATAAGTTATTTTAGAATTCTCTTATAATCATTTTTCTTTTAGGAACTAGATTCTGTGTAGTTACTTTATTGTGCAAAATTCGCAAAAAATTAAGAAAACACACAAACTTTCAGAGTAACTTTTTAAAAAATTATTTTTTATGCCAAGCATAAGTTTGAAAGACCTAAAAATTTTTATATATTGATGTGAAAATGCTTACGAATTTAGGGTTCTCACGCAGGATTTACACATGTGTATATACATATGTATCATGCGATTTCAAACTTTGTAGTTAAAATAAAATTGAATACAATTGAAAATTCTTAAAGAAAATATAAATTTTCTTTTATTTTAAAGTTTTCAAGTGAAATTCAAAATTATGTACATATTTAAAATATTTTGATTAAAATCATTAATTTTCTTGCTCATAAGCAACCTGTGTAAAATATTATGATTAAGTAGGATCTTTTACTTTAGCGTTAATAGATAATAGATAAATAGATATATGCAGAAAAAATTTTTTTCAACATTTTTCCCGAGAAGCCTGTTTCACATCTCTTCAAGTATTCTTCCAAAAACTTAAAATTTCTAGGTCTTGTTCGTTCGTCTGTGTGAATGCGAATAAAAACGAAAAAGAATTGCAGATGTTTTTCTTCCAAATGTTCGCCAGTCAAAACTCGGACTTATACTCCTTCTTTGACTCGTTCATTCACATCAGTACATTAATACATACCGGCACAAAGTTTTATTTCTTCATGACAAAATTGAAAACCACGTACCTATTAAAAAAAAAATTCAAAATCGGAAAAATCACGAAAAAAAATCTACCCATCACTCAGTTTTTTTATACTCACGCCCATCTCTAGTATAAATGCACGTATGTAAATAGCTGAGCATAAAATGGACGAAGGGTTCTGTTCCTTATTTTTTTTTAATTTTAGTTTTAACTATTTATTTAGACCGTAAAGGCTTTACGATGTTTACTATGCCCGTCACATGGAAGTCCATGTACATGGAAGTTCGTACATAAAGCCGCGTTAGTGGTAACCAATAAGTATTCCTGCATTTTCTATGATACACAAATAATGTTCATACAACACGTAGTACTTTACATACCATATGTGAAGATTTATCGTACTATTAAAGTTTTTTGAGGTGCCAAAAAGATGAAAAGATTTTTTTAGCTAAAAGAAGATTTTTTAATATATGATATTTTGCACTTTTAGTGTATTACTTGAGATTCCTGTTAACTAAACTACATATTTTCTTCTTTACTTCATTAAAAGCGTGAAAAGAAGTTAACCGCTGCAACACTTTTTAATTCCATCTATGTATTAAATTGCAACGTTGTTTTATTTTTATATACAAATTCATTTACTTTATATTGAAATTCGTCGTCTGCATTTAAAAATATTTGAATACATTGTAAAAGATGAATATATCTGTTTTGAAAAGTTCAGCAAAATGGACGTTAATAATTGTACATATCTTAATGATATATACTTGGGAGCCCAAATAACTATAGCACTTAGTTCTACTCATAAATTATCAGATGAAGATGAAATGCAATTTCGAAATAATTGCCTAAAGTTTTTATTTGAGTTATGTAGCAGTTTATTAAAAAAGTTTTGTCAATATCAGTTGCCACGAAAAGATATCTTTCTCAAATCAATATCAACAAGAACAAAGATATACCAACATTATGTGGTATTTTAAGGACCAAAGATTTTTTGAAAAAATCTGATCGTAATTAAATAAAAATTGAACAAGCAAAAAAAATAATAGCAAGTTTAATAAAGAAATGTATAATGGAACCATAAAAAATGTATTAATTTAATGTAAATACGTTATTACTCTAATTATAGGTTCTTAACTTCAAATTTGGCTTTTTTTAAATCAAATTCAGTTTGTTAAAAACGAATTTTTGAATTTTCTAAAACAAATTCCGTATTTTACAAATCAAACCCAGCATTTTTTAAACCAAGTTCGGCATTTAAAAACCAATTTAGATAAAATTCATTTGAAAAAGCCTGATTTTGATCTTTAGAATGCCGAATTTGGTTTGCAAAATACTGAATGTGTTTTAGCTTGGACAATTCTGGATTTGTTTTAAAATACCTGAATTTGATTTGAAAATGATGAACTTGAAGTTAAAAACTATATATGTCTTATATGTATGTATTATATACAATCAATATTTTGTGCTTTTTAATTTCATGTCCACAAAAAACATTATTTAAGTTTAAGTTTACTTAAAATAAATTTGAACTGAATTTAAATTCAATAAAATATCTTAAAAAAAGATTTTAAATGCAGAAACAAAAGATTTTAATGCAAAAAAAAAGATTTTTTTTGTTCGACTCGAAGATTTTTGAGAATAATATGGCAACACTGACTAGGATCGCCTGATGATCGAAATGCGACCGCTATTTCGTTCTATTCTCTGTATTAATTTCGCCACTAAAGCTCTGTACATGTGTATTTAGATGTGCGCAAATATGATATTGTTTTTTTTTTCTAGAAAATGTAAAACCCTTTTTACCACTTTTATGGAAAGAATTTTGAAACAATTTTTTAGATTGTGCATATTTAGGGAAAAGAACTTTTTAAATCATATATATTTTATCAACATTAGCGGAGAATAACATACTTAAAATTGTACCACAAAAAATAATAACGTGTGACCTATTTATATATAAGATTTACTTTTCATCATATCGTATTTATACTGTTGAATTTTAAATAATTAAATTACAATAGATATTAAGGGCCGTCATGAAAACGCTAATATGCCTCGCAAACTGTTGAAACTGTTCAAGTTTCCACTCTCGTAAATGAAGTGTCAAAAAATTTTTGAAAATTAACTTAAACAAGTCATGTAGATTTGCGAAACAAATCGGACTCGTACTCGTACAGCTGTGCTTTTGATGATTCAACAGTTTAAAATACCAAAATTTTTTGTTTTAGTTAAAAAAAATAATAAAATAGTGATATAAAAAACTAATGTTTGCAACATCAATAAAACTTTTAATTTATTTTTCAGCTTTAACAATAAATATTTATTAATTATTTATGTTTGAAAAATAGTTGTTTAGTTCTTATTTTATAAAATATTTAAAAGATTTGTTATTTAAATATGCAAGAATATGTATATTTGTGATGCAAATAAATGTGAATATGAATAACAATTAAATTAGACATTCAAAGTAATTAGTCCGTTAAAATCTTTTAAATTGGCTTTCGATGAGTTTTTCTTAATGGAGTAATTACAGTGTCCGTAAATATATACGGACTGTCCGCAGCCAAACATTGCGCTCCACTTAAGAAATTCTTTGTATTTAAAGACAGTCACAGTTGCAGTAAATTCTTGTATCATGTACACTCCCTGGCAATCCCAGTCGCAAATGCCTTTTATTTTCAACGAGTATATGTGCTTCCTGAAAAAAATACGATTCAGGATCCTATAGAAGCTTTTCTGCAACCTTAATTTCAGTTTCATTCACGTACCCAATACAATGGGGTAATTCGTGCAAAGTACTTGACGCCATACTTTTGCGTTCTAAATTGTCCGACCAGTACAGAAAATTTTGCTTTAGCTTCAGTAGCTTCAGTAATTACTTGAAATGAATTAATAATATATTTATTTAATTTAGTTACATTTAGTACTAATTACTTGTATAGTTTCACCGTCACAATTTCCAAATAAACTAGAAATTTTGAATAACGATGCGCTTTCTCCACTTCAGGTCAATCGATATGACACAATTATTAATTGTATTTCTACAGAAAACTGTTTGCATGAACGGCGACCGTATAAAACTTCACCAAATGTATTTATTTATATTTAAAATTACTTCAGAACTCCACCAGCTTACGCGTACAATTTGCTTAAATCAGTTTTCATTAAGGCAAAACATTGGACAGAAAATTACTCGATTTCTGAACAGAATGGTGAACGAATGACATTGCGTATCGAAAATATTTTCCAGCTATAAGAACATATCGCTCCTTCTTTATTGCAACATAGTCATATCTCAAAAAAACTCATTCTTCAGAAAAAGTTTTTAATTTACAAACACCTTAATAAAAAAATAAAAACATATTCCCTCCTCAACAGGTGAATAAACACGATATTTGTATGATTTTTTACACAAGATGAAAAGCATTTCTTAACTCAAAAATCACGTCTTTCGAGATACGACTACGTTGCCATAAAGGAGCGATATGTAGATGAAATGTTCCAAAATTTCATCTTCTTTCTTACGTAGTTGATCTTTAAAATTACCATAAAATTTTTATATATTGAAACGATTAATTTTGGCTCAAGTTCAAACCCGAATTTACCCATTTATTTATTCTAATTTTTTTTTTTAATTTTAATTAGAAAATTTTTTGGATAAATTCATTATTATTTTTTTTATTAAGAGAGTACTATATATAGAACAATTCTTATTATTCATCATACTAGCAGAACGGATCAGTACTGATTTCGAGGTCGCTACACCATCTCATCAGCGTTCTTTGTTCAATTTTACCACTTTTGACGGTGGATACTAGTGATCAGGAATATCAACTATTTAACCGTATTATTTAACAAATTAGGATACGAAAAGTACAAACTTATTCATTTTCACATGTCAAATCAATAATAAATAATACGGTTAAATAGTTGATATTCCTGATCACTAGTATCCACCGTCAAAAGTGGTAAAATTGAACAAAGAACGCTGATGAGATGGTGTAGCGACCTCGAAATCAGTACTGATCCGTTCTGCTAGTATGATGAATAATAAGAATTGTTCTATATATAGTACTCTCTTAATAAAAAAAATAATAATGAATTTATCCAAAAAATTTTCTAATTAAAATTAAAAAAAAAAATTAGAATAAATAAATGGGTAAATTCGGGTTTGAACTTGAGCCAAAATTAATCGTTTCAATATATAAAAATATTAATAAAAGTTCGACTAATTACTTATAAACATTAATTACCATAAAATGTTAATATAATAAAAATAAGTAAAATTCTATGCTTACTGTCGTTTGCTCCAAAAAATTATAATGTTAATAAGCCACCTACAACAATTTTTTCGAATAATTTTATTTAAATTGTTCAGGGTAAAAAATACACCCTGAAATCCTTTAAATTTTTTGTGTTTTTGAAATTAAATTTACTTTTACTGACATTTCAATAAAATTGGCATTGACTGTTAAAATTACACAATAGCTTAAAAAGGGCTTCATGAAACAAGTCTCGCAAATTTGCCCGTTGCATAAATGGCAAATTTAAGCGTTTAATTGAGTTCCCTTATTAATTGTTTTGACAAGTTTGTGTTCTCATATACATAAATGCAAATAGTCTTATTGCATTTGAAGAAAGAATTTGAAAATACTAAATATATTTTCAACGTAAGTTAATAATCAAATTAAATCAAATCCTGCCCTTCAAACGTTTATGTATGTATGTATATAAATTAAAATTATTGTGGAATATAGAAGTTAATTAAGCAATAATAGAAAATTATATATAATATCTGAATGTTTAATGTTTATTTCTTCCGACTGTAATGAACTCTTGTGTTGAGTACGGTTTGCTGCTTGAAATATAATTTTATTACTACTGTCTGAGGTCTTGTCATTTATAAACATTTTCAGTACACAGGAGTGCAAGAAAGAACAAAACGCAATAATGTAATAATATCTATTGGGCATCCAACATGAGTCTAATCAAAATGGAATGCGAAAGAGTGAACATTTATAGAATATCAACTGTGGCTACAGCCAGGTCTTGCTTGACCAAACAAATTTATCAACACAAAATGTTTGTAAACTCTTAATCCGTTTAACGAGTACCACCTGTAACAATAACATGTTATGCATTATGTTTCGAAAATGCTGCTGGTATAATACAAAAAAATAATCAAATTTACTGTTTTCAATTTTGATTTATGAAATATTTACGGATTAACTGATTAAAAATGTTGAAAACTGTTTCTCTTAGTACGTGTACAGGCATTTCTATATAAAAATATTTGTTATTTTTGTTTTTCATTTGGTGGAATTTCGTTGTTTCTATTTAATATTTGTTATTCTATTGTGGCTTTTGTTTCTTTTATTTAATTTATTTTATTAAATCACTTCGATGTGCTGGGAGATTATGCAGAGTATTATTATAAATAGAATTTGCAAATTAAACCAAACAATCAGTAAAAGAAATATGAATAAAACGATATATTTTTAAATCGAAAATAATATTTTTGATGCTCTTTAATCATTGAAATCAATATATTAGGTTTATTGTTCTGATAATGTAATAAGTTTACATTACAGATTTTCAATTCAAATAGTTCAGTAGTTCAAAATTTATTTAAAAAAAATTTTTTTTGAAAACGTTATTTTCGAAAAATGCTAAAATCTACTGAACTGTATCGATTCATTAGCTCGTGAGATCTAAGTGAGTTCAATGTCTTTAGAATGCAGCAAGTTGGTTCCGATAGTTTAAGCTATCCTTAAGTTATATGAAATTTACATACACACATACCCATCACACCATAGATTCCCATGCCCTCAAAACGTCGAAAAAACTTTATTTTCGCAAATTTGGGTGAAATTAGTAACTTTCTAGTTTTCAAAGTGGGAACTTAAAAATAAAAATAGCTAATTTTTTTCAAAATAAAAGTGTACATGTTTTTAAAATGCCTTGCAAGTTGTTCACCAGCTAAATTAGCTAAAAATAACTTCAGCTAATCTTAAGTTTCGCATAGAGTTGTTTCTTCTTCTGCTGTATGGCAGGCCAAAGCATTGATGCAGCCATTTTCATATAATGACATCTTGAACCTCAACAGGAATAATTTACGGTTTATATAATGCGATTATTTTTTTTTTCGAACAAATTGGTTGTTAGTTAGTAGTTTTTAATCCAAAGTGATTATTATTTTGGCTAAAGTTCGTAACAGTTTTATTCAGACAGAATTAGACATGAGACAATATTCCAAAGGAACAAGGGCATATTTCACATCAATTAATTTAGACTTACACGGCAAAACAGAAACAACGTTGTTTTTCGGGAGACATCATCAGTGTTCATGTGTGTTTCCATTTATCAGCCACCGTTTAGGTGGCTCGATTGAATGTGATTTCAAATTTGTATTTATACAAATTATGACTCGAAAAAGGATACGAGAGTTACTTGTTTTCAGTGCTTTTTATGGAAATTGCTAAAATTTGAGTATTTTAAATTTTTAATCGCGTTATTTCCCATAATTAATATTTTACATATGTAATAAAATATTAACACTTTATTTAAAAACAAATTGCAATTGATTATTGAGGGGTATATCTTGTTCCTATGCGCGTTTCACTGTTGCTAATGTAGATCATCAGCGAACTTTCCCCAAATGTTTCTTAGAACAACTGGGTATATTATATTAAACTTTCATTAAAGCAAATGAAAAGTTTAAACAATATCAAAGTTGTAACAAAAACTCAATAATCAACCAATTGTTTTTGCTTTCTTACTTTACCATTACTACCTTGGCTGTCTTTTTTTTCAACTCTCATTGTAGTTGTAAGAGGTTTTTAGGAAAACAACAACATTTAGTATAGTGCTGCCAAACAAGAGTTGCTAAAATTTGATTATTTTAAATTTTTAATCGCACTATATCTGACCACTTCGGACTGAACTATCCTCTGTGGCAAAGTACCAAATTCGTTGACCCTTCTGTCGTTTATGCTTAGAGGATGATGACGGCACACATTCTTTGCGAGTGTATCGTTTTATGTAACAGTAGAAGGCGTGTTTTTCATTCTGAGTTTCTGTGTTCGAATGATATTAGGTGGGCTTCTCTAATTTCTGTACTGACTTTCATAAGGAAAGTTATACAGAGATTGATTTAAGTTAACTTATAGATCTATGACACAAAAGGTCCGTCAGGTGTCGCAGTGCCGGTCTTTGGACCAGATCTTCCCCCTGTTCTATTCTATTCTAACATAGAGTTTTACGCGTAGATTGTGTTTTTTCTTGTCTGTCTTTAGTATACTTAAAACATATGCTGACATCCGAAATGTATCAATACAAAGTTTGTATTCTGCAGGCTTGCTACCGTATTTAAATCATATATGTACATCATCTGCAAAGTTCCGAAACAATGAAACTATGTGCTTGGCTTATGTTGACGTCATGAAATATAAATAAGTGATGCCATGAATTATATTTATCCAATTTTTTTTTCGCTGAAAAATTACTTAAAATATGTTTTAGCTGTTTTATGTTAACTTATTAAACTTACGCTTCTGAGTTGTTTTATTTTAAGTTGTATCACATCAACATTCAAATATCAAAGCATCATTTTCGACAACGATTTGAAAGGTCATACATTGGCAAAATTTTGGATTGCGGCGTTATGATACTCTACACTTTGTTCGGAGACAAAGCTTGATGTTTTGGAAGTCCGCCCTTGTTTTTATTGAAGTTATCCTTAGAACTCATAAAGTATAATTTTTTTGACGACTATATGTTTACATACATGTATATGTATGTATAAATATGTATATGTATGTGTGTATGTACGTAATGTATGCGTTGCAACCTTATATCTTAAATAATAGAATCGAAACAACAAAGTGTGGCGTTGAAACTCATTACAAACATTTTTTTCTTGAGGTTTTTACAATTCCAAATGCATATAAGTGTGTGTGTCCATGCAATAACCCACCAAACCAAATGTTCCGATTTCGTAAGGAATTCGTAACGACAGGTCGACATAATCTTTCGATTTCGGAACCGATATATTACCGATATCGTAACGATATGTGGGTTCGAAATAGCAACGATGTTTTTCATCATTTTATTTGTTAATTTATTATTTATAGTTTATAAGCTACAATATAGTTTAATATATAAAACCAATAACAATTTTAATGACTTTTGCTTTCGGTACTTTGCGGTGTTAAAATATTTCTTTATCTTTTCCTCTATTTTTTCGTAGTTTGTCTGGCTATGATTGCTGATGCTCGAATCTGCAGAAATTTGGAAAATTTAGTATTTATTATTTACTTTTATTGTGTGATTACAACGTACCTTTAAGAATCTTAATAAAATTTAAAATTCTTCACGGCAATGTTTCTGCTGACGCGCTTGTCCATGAAAATTTAGATGCAAAACTATCACTGCCGAATATTGCTTTTGAATTTTCAACAATAAATTTCTTTAAGTCGTCCTTTTATTGCTCATTAAATTTTGTTATCTATTCAAAACAAAAAAGGAAAATTAAATTAATATAAGATTATTTTTGTCTACAGAAAAAAGGAGGTGAACTTACTAATTCTAATGCTATATCGTCGTCATCCACTAGATTTTTTTTCTAAGGCCAAAAAATCATTTACATTTTGAAATGGTAGATTGGGCAGTTTCTTAAATATATTATTTTGTTGTTGGCGCAACAACAATTAATTATCTTTAAATTTCTTTAAAACAATCTAAAAACTTTTCACTTTTACATTTAAATCAAAGTTTTATAATTTTTTTAAAAAGTTTTGTTTGCACAAACTGTCATTAAATAAATATATCCGAAAGAAATTTGTTCAGACAAACTAACGAAATGTCTTAAGGAATTCATGACGACAAGTCTGATTTCAGACGAACTTCCGAAATGTCTTAACGAATTCGTTACGACAACTCTGACTTCAGAGAAAGTCGAAACCTTTGGTTTGGTGGGAAGCTTTTATACGAAACCAAAGTCTTTTGTAAAGGATAACCGGGGAGTAAAATGATATATGAGACATTTTTAACGATATTACTGGTATGTTTTTCTTCTTTTAAGGCAAAACAAAGTTTTTACAATGAAGTAATACAGTATGTATGTGTATGTTGAGCACATACAGATGAATTAAGTAGACTTACACATGAGGAATTTATTTCTATCTATCGTTTAATGAAGTGTAAGTAAATATTTTGAGGAGCATTGATGTCGTCTTATTGGAGCCCGTCTGTCGTCGTTGACGCCTTTTGTTGTCGTCTTTTTTAAATATTGTTTTTGCCTCTTTTATTATAGTTTATCAGTTGTTGTTTGCTCAAAACTTTTATTAAACCATACATGCATAAGTATGTGTTGTACGTTCCTGCGCACACTTCCTTAAATATCTATATTGCTTTGTATCCATGTAAAACAAACAACAAAATCGAAGTACATTAAAATTTTCTTTGTTTTTGACATTTTGTGAACAATGAATTCATCCTTGCTAACAATAGTCAATAGTTTTATTTTTTCTAAAATTTTCGCTTGTTATTAAAAAAAACGAAAACAAAGGAAAATCTTATTAAACAGTCAAGGGAAAACAAAGGAAAATCGTATTAAACAGGCAGCAAAATTATCCAATAAAAAAATTATTTCTAAAGCATTATTTTGGCACAACCATTAATTTTCAAACTATTTAAAAACAATACCATTTCTCAAAACGTGTACGAGGGTGGCAGGGAATTTAAAGTTGTTAGTATAATTCTTTGAGTTTTTTTAAAGCTATTTATTCATTACAAAGTACATATGTATTAAAAAAATAATATATTTATGAATTTATATACATATATTTAAAACCTTACAAAAATGTAAAATAATAATTTAGGGAAAAGAACGTTGAAAATGAAGTGCCTGACCAACGATACCGAACGAAATCTTTATTTTGTGAAATTACATTTAAAACAAAAACAAATTCTAAAAGTTTGTTTCAAATATAATTGTACGAAAGAAAGAATACATTCGAAATCGTGGGCCTGGAAGTTAAGCACATTTATTTCTGTTTATTATTCAGTACACATGTTCTGTAACTCCATTGAAATGTGTGAAATGAAACAAAAATGCCATAAAATTATACAAACCGCTGTTTTTCTCACTAAACTATGTCTGTAATTTTTTTTGGCGAGTAGTACTTTTCATGTAAGCATATTTACAGGAAAAGTGTGTCTGTAAAATTTTTGCGAGAAAAGCTGCCGCTTTCAAATGTCAAATATACTCGAAAACAAAAACGCGGTGAGATAAAATTGTAAAAAACAAAACATATTCAAAAGGTAAATAGTATCTTGTTCTTAAATGATTTATTCATTGTTAAATTGTTTTATAATTTTTGGAAGAATATGCGAATTTCTAAGCATATTTTGTAAACAATAAACATTAAAGTCGCACCATACATTATTTTGTATAGCCGACGGTTGTCCTTTTTTGATGTTAGTAGATTTTTGTCGTCGTCAACGATGTTTGTTCCCAAGGAATAAAATTTCACTTCAGTTTGGAGTTGTATATAATGACATTTCTAACGTAACGACGTAAGTCTTGTTTTTTCTCACTTTTCGAGAAACGATGGAATATTGTGTTTCACATCTTTTCGACGTGAGACATTCTCGCCAAAGTTACAGAACATGGGTATAGTATCAACTTTTTGTCACATACAGTACACAGTTCTTAAGATGTATCTGATGCTTATAAAATATCAAGTCTTAACATTGATTTATTTGGAAATGAATTAAAAATTGCGCATTTCATAATTTAATGAATAATGCAGGTAATGTTGGCTTCCAAATTCCGATTTATAATTGTTTTGTTTGTGTGCATAATATCTCGTATTTGACTCGATTCAAGTCTTATCGGTCAAAAATGTAAATTAAAATATGTACAGTGGAATCGGAATAGAGGGAACTAATTCGTGCACAGCCTCCCTATTCAAAAAGTTCACTCTAAGGAGAGTTTAAAATGTCTTTTTGCCATGCAAAAAATAAAGATTTATTGAACATTTATATCGAAACAAAAAAATTTTTGAGGGTTTTTTATTTTGTACAAGAATTTTTAGGTAAGTGGCGAAACTTATGCAAAACTAAAATATTTTCGTGTCATATTCGGCCCAAAGAATAATAACTTTTTCAAAAACTTACACACCCTGTGTCGCTGTAAGGTCTGGCTCTTCTGTTGGTACCTCAATATCATCAGTTTCACTCTCAGAGTTGGCGTTGGAATCGTCTTCTGTAGAAATTGGAATTAAACTTTCAATATTGTCCCTTTCGCTGATGACATCCGCAAATCCCATTGAATAATTCTTTAGTTATTTCTTGTGTTATTGCAATAGAAAGACATTTGATTATTTTTATGAGTTTTATCTAACGTATATTATTGTACAATATCTTAAAAACTTTTGGTGTTATTTTGCTATTTTTCATAAAATTTTAAAAAATGTTTGTGCCGTTTTGAACTTTACTCTGCTAATAATAAATCACATTTTCACTTTTTAATAAATTTTCTTAGTCTAATTTTTGTATATTATTAACATATTTTTTGCATTGCGATCCGTTTTTAATCACTGTTAGATGAGTTTGCGGCTGCACTGGTGTTTACTGGTGTTTATAGCTTTCCGATATCATTTAAGTCAATAAAATTGTGTACTTTCCTATTTTTATCCATTATCTTCCCTTTGCAAAAACATATTTTCTCGTTGTAAAAAGTATCATACATATACGTATGCTATCCAATATGCTAAAGTATCTTCACATCGAATTTTAACGAAATCCATCAAGACACAGATAGACAATTTTTTTTTAAATTGTATTAGGCATTCTACACCACCACCAAAAATTCTCGAAACGTTTTTCATTTTCAGACACGATCTTGTTACAGAGATTAAAACTGTCACGTTTCTTTTGAATCTAGTGCAGAATACACAATGCGGGTACAAAGGCGTACAAAACTGGCTAAAATACTGACAGCTAAACCAAACACATCTGTCACATTAAATATCAGGGTTGATAAAAATAAATGCAATTCTAACTACAGTTGTATAGTGGCACATCCATTGTGAATTGCGAAAAGTTAGATCAATACTCAGTTTGACTTCAGTAGTATGGCGAACGGCAACAGATATGAATATAAGGTCATGGCATCAGCGGAATCAAAATTCTTGTCGTGAACTATCCTTCCGCTTTACTAAAATATTAGTTGTAGCTAATTATAATCCAAACATTAATGCCGCTTAGAGACCCTGGATCAGATAACCGATGGTAGTCGCTACTATACAGATTGTATTGGAGAAAAGAATGGATCTAGGATTCCTTATCGCATAACGGCAGACTGAACTTTTCCTCCAAGTCCTACACTATAACGCTGTCTTTCAAGCAAAACTTCATACAATCATGCGTGTTAACTAACAACTTTGCAGAAATCTGAAGAATTTGAAGCTAAAGGCTTAGAAAAAGTCTTTTAGGGACACAATGACTGTATTAATAAAAATGCCAAAACTATCACAAGAAACTTGTGGAATAACGAAACAGTGAGAAATACAACAAACGATCTTTGAGTCAGCTTTCGTTGTTTTAAAAATATAAAAAGTGAATGTAAAATTTTAACGGATAAAGAAAAAGTTAAAATATTATTATAGCACACATGCCATATTTGGCAGATCAATAATATAAAATTTGTTGTAAAAATACCTGACTGGATGTCAAAACATAAACAAAACTGGGTGGCACTGTCAGCACAGATAAATCTTTTAGAAAATATCAAATATCATATAAAACTGAATACGTATAAGGCGTATGGCTGTTTGAAATCAGCCATGTTATTAAGAGTATTTTATCAACGCTAATGTAATTTTACACAATTGAAATATAGTCAGGTAAATCAGCTGTGATATCGCTACTACTTTGTTGATCTGCCGTGGGTTGTTATATCATCGTAAATAGACGAACAATTGAGCAACACCTGCAAATTGTGCGGACACAAACTAATAACAGACATGTAAAAAATTACAGTTGCAAATGGTCCAAATTAGCTGAATCGCTGGACGGTGAAGAAAGAGACAACTATAAAGTAGAAAATGCTACAAATAAAGGGATGTAAGCAAAACGAAAACAAAAAATTGAACACGAAAAATGCTTATATATTCAAGAAAGTTGAGATCTTTTAATTTGTTCTGGATTCTTAGTCCAATGATAAATGTATATTGTGCGGTTATGTGTTGGTCTTTTATCTTTTTTGATACAAAATATTACATTCTTTTCAAACGTATGCGAAAAATAAAACTAAAGAGAGTGCAAATAATTTTTTAATTTCTCTTGCATTAATTGTGCGTATAGAGTGAGTCGCAAATAGCTCATATATAGTTCTCCCTTTCTGTCACCTCTGTATGCTTTGTTGTGCGGAGGAGACTATACAATTTATGTATTGAAAGAAACTTTTTGTGAACGAAAAAATTTTGGTAATTAATCCAGGAAGATAGCACTCGCCCACATAAGACCTCCATTGCTGCAAGAAGTGATACTAAATGTGTCTTACTTATTGGACTTTCCCCGAGCTCTGATCATGTGTCGCAAATAATACAAATAAAAACTGCCAATAATCATTTTTCGAATGTATCCTAATTCATGGCAGTGTTAATTTATCTGTATTTTATATAAATTTAAATTTTATACAACTAAAAATAACACCCTTTATATGTATTTATGTATGTATGATTTCAAGAATTGTATTCTAATTTTAGCAAAAATAAAATATTGCATAATCAATTTTTTTGGGTTGTGTTTTTTAATAACAAAAAAAATAAATAAATAAAAAATTATGCAAACCCCATACTAATTACTCCCGGAAGTGTTTTGCTGTACAAACAATGCAATAATATTTTTGCCTCAAAAATTCTACTTAGTTACGAAAAATATATATAAATTTTATATGATAGCGCATAAATACAGGTGTATTTTACTCTAACATTGCACTCTAGTGTATGAGTTTATAACCATGGATGGTATATTAACCCAAAAATGGCGGTACACACACATAATCCTAGATAATAAATATTCAACTATACTGAAATATCATTACACAAACTCCTGCAGCGATGTGCCGACATTTATACAGCATTTAGGTATGAATGAAAGAAAGACAGAAAGAAAGAACGTGCAGTTTATCTTTAATTACAACGTGTGAAAATTATTATAAATTCCACACACTTAAACAAACTGTGACGACCTAATTTTCATACCAACAAATTCTGAATTTTTTTTAAATACAGGTTTTTAATTTTCTTCTTTTATACTTTATTCTTTTTGAAATATCTGTAGGACACTAAGCAGTGTTTGTGTATGTGTGTGTGTAGGTGTATCCTAGTTTGAAAAGTGTATTTTGTTTTCTATTCATTTTTATGTTCGTCCTGCATGAATGCGTGGATGTATGTATATATGCGCGTGTTTTGGAGCTCGAAGACTCCACACAATTTTTAGCTTAATTTGCAGGTATTTTTTCTATTGTTTTGGCCCAGACATGGTACATGTACGAGTATCTTAAACACATGTTACACTCATACAATAGTAAATATTTGTGCTCACCTGTTATTGTAGGTTTGTACATATCGAAGCGTTTAAGTACGTTTTTATTTCATACAATTGCATAAAATGCATTTGTGCCTTTAAGTAAATATGTTTCAATGTTTTATTTTTTTTGTAGCCAAGTATAAAGTTTTGCTACCGAGAAATAAAAATAATATGCTTGTAGAAGTTTCGAATAAAAAAGTGTATATAATACACCTTTATATGGGACACGTAATTGCAATATATACAGGAACTGCTTGCAGAAGGTAAGAAGACAAGCAAAAACATGGTTTAACTCACAGTGTAAAGTTGCACGAAATACAGCCAGTTTTCATTACACACCCACCCACACTTAAGGTTGTGGCTGTAAATGAGAAGGAATAAGTTTACGTTAAGCACCATGGGTCAGGATTTTTTATTTAGCACAATATACAGATATGTATATAAGTATATATATATGTATGAACATTTATACCCAACATAGATGAACCTTTTAATTAAGCAAATATTTATTATTGCGAAATGCAAATTCTATTTTTTAAAAGCTGAACCACAAAAAGCAAAAATTTAAATATTTACTGGAAAAAATTTTTGTTAATTCTTGTTTGTTGGAAACCTTAAACTTAAAACAATAAAATTTTCATTGAAGAAATTGTTTTCTCGTTAGAATGAGATACAGTTTTGGCACCGCTATACACTTTGGAGCATGCCTTGTGCCATCATTACGTCCGCCTTTTACTGGCGCAATTTTCAGATGCAGAATTTGCATCGTTGGCATTACAGGAAGCTTAGTTTGCAGTTGAACTTGCAGAGTCGAGGATACCGGCGAGAATTACTCGCGTCGAAAAGATGTGAAACAAAATATTCCATCGTTTCTCGAAAAGCGAGAAAAAGTGTGTCTGTAACTCATTTCGAAAACTATTAAAAGAATGTCATTATATACAACTCCAAGCTGAAGTGAAATTTTATACGTTGAGAACGTTAGTTACAAATATCGTTGACGGCGACCAAAGTCTACTAACATCAAATAAATTTCTACGACGGCTGTGAAAATATAACCGTTTGCTATACAAAATAATGTATGGTGCGACCTTGATGTTTGTAGTTTACAAAATATGCTTTGAATTCGCATATTTTTCCAAAAATTATAAAACAATTTAACAATGAATAAATCATTTAAGAACAAGATACTATTTACCTTTTGAATATGTTTTGTTTTTTACAATTTTATCTCACCGCGTTTTTGTTTGCGAGTATATTTGATAGTTGAAAGCGGCAACTTTTCTCGCAAAAATTTTACAGACACACTTTTTCTGTAAATTGGCAAGTAATTTGCTTACATGACAAGTATTACTCGCCAAAAAAAATTACAGACATAGTTTAGTGAGAAAAACAGCTGTTTTTATCATTTTATGGCATTCTTGTTTTATTTCACACATTTCAATCGAATAGTTTCTCGACGCGGGAGTTACAAAACACGGTTACTGGCTCGAGTGCCCGTCTATAATTTTGCAGACGTTTCACTTATTGTCTCTGGCTGTCAGATCCAATGCAGACTTTGTATACTACTAAAAGACACGACACGAATGCAGGACTATAGAGCGTTACGAATGAGTCTTCAAGATGATCCAGCGATGATCATACTGCGGTTGAAACACTAAGTAGGCAGGCGCGGATCCAGATGAAGCTTTTGCAAGGGGACATTTTAAATGAAGCTTTGTTCTCGATCCCTAAATAAATTTGAAATTAAAATATAACTGTTTTTGAACTTAAAACTTACAAATATTTTTGTTTTTCATTTTCACAAATTGGCGAATTATTTTTATGTCAGTATTTTGATGGCAAAATTTTTTTTAAAACTAATTTGCTTAGGTAATTATTTTAGTGATAGCAGAAGGAATATGGATGATTTAAAGCACATTAAAAAAGATGTGACCTTAAGTTCAAGAAGTTGAATGCAACATGACTCCTTGCAAACGCAAATATGTTTTTTTCAGATTTCTAAATATAAGTGAATGTTAAATTAGATAAAAACAATCGAAAGGTTTGTGAGGAACTCAATTGGCGCCATTAAAAATAATTTTAATACTCTTTAGACTGCTCTATGAATTAGAAGAATCTGTGCTCTTGATGTACTGGACAAGTACATAGTATAGCGATTCTTTTATAACTTCGATTAACCAACTTCTTAAGTAGTTTACAGGAATGTTTATGATCACCAGATTTTTCGTTATCAGTTCTTTTCAAGCTTATATTCAGTCATCATGTTTTGGTAGCTTAGCAGTTAAAAATTCGCAACATGTATTAAAAAATCACTGGAACAGTGAAGAATGTTATGAATATGGATAAATAACTACTTTCTAGTTACATCGTAATGATGTGAAAATCTCTAGACCCCTGATTTGAAGAGCTAGTCGAAGAATATAACATTTCAACTTGAAACAATAATAGAACACAGCACAATTAGTATAAAACCAAAAGCAATCCCATAAAAAAGCGAAAAAATCACTCTGACAAAGCACGAAATAATTCTAATAGTTAATTATATATTCAGATCTCTCCAGAGAATCATAACCTCATTTTGCTTCTTTTTCAGTTTTTCACAAGCCATAGTGCGTCTTTAGTAAGACGTTTCAATGGATAGAAAGGAAAATGTTATTTGTACGGTATTCTTTATGTTTTGTAAGGTATACGCTTGCTGCAAATGTTAATTGTAAAACTTTGTTTTCACAAAATCTTTCTGTGGACTACTATTTTTAATGATTACACGAATTTATCCGTCTGTTTTTGTTAAGAGATTCACAGATTTCACAGCTACACCTCCGCTTATAAATCTGCGATGCTTTAAATTAAAAACTTTAAAAAAATTCTTTGAAAAAGAACAACGGTATTTAAATTTTTTTTTGTGTGATTAGTTTGATACTTTTAATGCAGTTTTCTTTGAAAAGAGAAATGATAAGTGCAGTTGCTCAAAACGGCATTGTCCTGATTGATTTTATGTAAACCTGAATCTGGTAATACCTTGGGTATTGAATATATAAATGTATATCAACTCTCTCTCTGTTTCTGTTTATCTTTCAAAACCATCGAACTGAATGCACTGCAAGGGAAAGGGAACATGAAAACATTGCACACGAAGGCGAAAGGGCTAATTTCCTTCTTATTGAAAACTGCGATACTGATCAGCGATTATAAATATGAAAAAAACAGGGTATAGCATTTTTACTAAAGGTCAATTCTTTGATGGAGGTTTGCTCTCGTATGTCCAAGCTAATGCTAGACAAACAACTTTAATCCTACTCTTATTTCTGTGGTTTTCGTTTATGTCTTCTTCTCCGCCGAGTATGGACTCTTAAATATAGAATATTGCAGTTTAGTAGGTTTCCGTGGAATTCGAGCTTTTTCATATACGTTGTCACATGTTTTAGATACATAGTTTTCATAATCGGCACTTTTAGATCTTCGTAAATGGTAGATCAGGATGCTGATGTAATCGTGCGGATTTTTTTTCGCCTTTTAAGTTTTCTTTATGCTGATGCAATGCAAAGCAATGCCCCATACGATATATTGTGCTAAATTGCAGTTGATTTCCCGCTAAAGCAGGTAAGAACATATATAGCCAATATATGACGAAATAATCGTAAGCACTATTTCTGTGGATATTATTATATATTGTATATATATATATATATATATATATATATATATATATATGTTAGAAGCATAGTTCGGCTGCTGTGAAAATTATTCTTTTTTGTAAAATTTTGGAGTAAATTATGTAAAAACTTACATACTTGCATCGATATTTTTATATTATTCTGGTAGAAATCACAGAAAATTCATTTACCGTATGTATCGCATAGTTCAATGTTTGATTTATATCTACAGCATATTTCTGTTGTATGCTGCCAAATTATAGATTTGGTATAGGAAAGATTTTGTTGCCAGATGTTAACCAATTTTTCTTACTTTCTTCCTGCCGCCGTTGTGTTGTTCAATTGTGGCTATGAACTAGTTATTGTTTGGTTAAGTATCCTAACATGTTTTTCTATATAAACCTTTAAAAATCCATAATGTTCTTATAAAAATTATTAAAAAACTGAAAGTAGATTAGCTTTTTATAGCAAATAAAATTATATCTCAAATGATTTAATTAATAATTAAATGTTAAAAATCGTTTGCTTTTGAAGAAAGGACTTGAATATGAAAATATAGAGTTTGCAAAATCGCGTTATACGAATTTTCCCGGGAGTAAGACCTGATCGATAGAATTTTACCGCCGAAAACGTCAAAATCAAGTAATTTCATCAAACCTTCAAAAATAACCGCGTGAGACCTCATCATGAAACTCGTAAAAAAATTTTATGAAAATTTATTTTTCTACGACGGAGACCTAGCTAATCGATTTTTAACCCCTCGAAAACCCCAATATGAAATTTTTATCAAAAGCGTGAACATCAAACTTGACCAGGACTTAAATAGATCTAGTTTTCACTACCGTAAGCCGTAGTATTGAAAACGTTACTTAAATCGACAAAAGAAAAACTATGAAAAATTATTATCCCAGGAGTAAGACCTCCATAAAACTAGTTATCAACACCGGAAACTTCTAATAAAAATTTTATTAAAAAGAGCGTAAAAACGCGATAGATGGATTTTCGCGGAAATAAAACCTTGAAAACTTTTCGAATTTTATAAAAAGCGCGTTTAAGCCGGGAAAACGAATTGTGGGTATAACACGTATCTATGTCAATTGTTCAATCCTTAAAAAACAAACCGTAACACTTTTAAAAAAGTTTATTTTATTTTGACTTTCTTTTATATTCTCTTTTCACTCTCCCAAAAAAATACCATATTTTCTGAAAATTTTTTAAAAAATCTAACGATTTGAGTAACGAAAAATAAAAGAGGGAAACCAATAACTCAAAAAATTAATGAAAAATTTATCGTAACTGTAGTCGTTTTTATTATGGGCCTCGTTTCTCTCTGATTGATTTTCAGTCTACGTTACGATAATGGTATGTTTCATCATTAACTAAATTGTAATTAAAACAATTTTTTTTTTATTTTATTGTTTCAACAACAGGATATACAATAAATTTGATACAATGTGAAGTATTTATTTATTTTTTCAATGCTTCAGTTTTGTTTAAATTTGATTCAAATTTATAGTATCAAATATTCAAAAAACCTGTTTTCAAATAATTCGGAAAAGCGTAATTTAGGTTCATTTCTTTTAATTTAAGAATTTTAAATGATTTTTATTTATTAAAACAAATAATTCAGTATTTAAAAATAATTATGTTCATTAAATAATTTAAATTTAGAAATTCAAAATTTTATTTTCCATAAAAGTTACATAGAATTTCGAATCAAAATAAAGATGTATTAATATATGTACATACATATGTACATACTTATATTTAATATTAAAAGTTACTTGTAATTTTTAAAATAATATTTCAAGAAACAGAAAACACGTATACTTATAGTTGAAGTGGATCTAATTGTTAAAATAGTTTGTTTGATCTTTTTAAAAATTTTTACAAAAAATCAAAATCTTCAGTGTTGCTTATTGTTAAAGTAAGTAATCGCATTGAATCTGAAAACTTTGTTTGTTTTATATTTCGTACGATTATTTTAACAATCAGGCAATAAAAAACATAAAATCAAAAATATAAGTTTTTGTCTAATAATTCGGTTTGTCGAATAATTCGAAAAACGTCCTTTTAGAACAACTCTTATTAAATTACATTTTTTAATCTGTTTACAATTTTTTTGATTTTTTGGAAGATACTTCAAAAATAATTTATAATATATGCATACATACTTTTATTATAAAATACATATTTTTATAAAACTCACTTTTTAAAAATTCATTATGAATATTGTTTATTTATTCTATGATTTTATTTTTTAATTTTATTCTTTGTATCTACATATGTATAACAGGCTGGTATTACAATTTCTCAATTCACGAACCTTGTATTTGAAAAGAAAAATCTAGGTCTAATTTGACGAATGAAAAAATATATATCGCACATGATTAAGAAGACGGTATCAACTCGAAATTTAAAAATTTTCAACAGAAGCAAAATGCTTTTTATTTTACATCAAAGGTACATGAAAAATATATTTTAAATCATGTGTTTTAATAGCAAAACGTAAACAAAACAATGCGAAATTTTTACAGCAGATAAATATAAATATATTGCAATTTTTGTAGAAAAGTGAAATAATAAAAATTTCGAGTTAATACCCTCTTCTTGATCAAGTGCGATATGTAGTCATATGAAATAAAAAAAACCCTATACCCTTTCTAAAATTAATATTAAACCAATTTTTATTTTTCAAATTGTTTCAGGGCTGTTAATAGGTTGGCTCAACATGAAAATATATTTAGAAAATTTTTATATATTTTTCAGTTTAGAAATTTTTTTCGCCTATAAAAAATTGTATATGTAACCCATGGCTTTTTTAATTTGAAATGACGATATATATGAAAAATAATTAAGAAATTTTTTATCTTCGTTGGTTTTGTATCCAGCTTTTAATTTGTGGTGGTGTTCTTGTTTTAAGGGCAGGTGATTCACGTATGGCATTTGAGCATTCTTCCAAGGATGGTAGGTTTTTTAAGCTTCTCAGATCACCAAATATTGAGGTAATCGCTTCCCGTTCCGCGTAGCTCCATTTGCAACGACTTGTCTTGCCGTAAGGAGATGCTAAATAAAAATAAAATATGTTAGACCAAAAACTTTTATTATCAAAGCTATATATAGATATATGGCTCACTTTCCTAAAAAAATATTGTTTAAAATATATTAATATTGTATTGCGAAGTTACTTTTATATGTTGCAATGTATTATTTCGAAAAAATCACACAATATGCATTCATGTAAGTACTTTTTTAAAAAGGAATTTAAAGAGCTTTTTAAAAAAAATTCAACTTGTGTGTGTGTTTAAGATACATATATTCAATTGATTCTTTCCGTATCTAACTTTAGTTTTTACTTATACATATACTTACTGCTTCTACGTTTTCTCTCTGAAGAGCTGCTAGAATTTAAGTTTATCTGTGCCAAGCAATTTACTTCCGAATTTTCCTCTTCTTCACTGTCATCTTCTGCGCCATCAACTGCGCCATCTTAGACTTCATCTCCTATAGCTGCCATTAGCAACTTCGAGACACACGTAACTTCGGCAACGGGGATAGGTATTCTGTAAATGCTTTTATGCACATCTTTGTGGTGCCCCATGAAATTAGCCAGTCGTTCGACTGAGGCCTCTTCAATGTTAAGTAGCGAAGTATAAGTCGCAATGTGCTTTCGTAATGTCGTACCTCTAAGGCTTTCCAAGATTCTTGCACCACACTCTTTAGAAAACATTTTTAATAGTGGGCACGCACGGTAATATTGTTTTGTAAGCTGTGAAGTATATGGTTTACTAAATATGTACTTGTTTTGGCTATCTACACCTGCTTCTGTTCGATATTTCAACATAATTTCGATAGATTTCAGGGCCATCGGGCCATCGGACATAACAATACACTTACAGTCCGCCCAAGCTTACCGCGCAAGGAAATTCTCACGAACTGCTTTGCAAACTTTATTGACTCTTCTGACACGTTTTTTAATATATCCTTGTCGATATTGTCTGTGATTATTTCTTTATTTTTGAAGTTTTCAATAGTTAACCTCTCAATCTCACCAGCTCTTCTTCTGTTGAAAATCTGAATAAAAATCAGAGTTGCTTGTACAAGATTTGTCCAACTAGAGAAACAAAACTGTTTTAAGAGCTTTTCCATAGTACTTATAATTTTTTCTTTTAAGTACATGTGCAATTTCTTAATGTCCTCTTTTGATGGCAAAATTATTTTTTTTATTCTCTTTTGATTATTTTGATCCTCGTTTGCTTTTTTATTAACTAAAGGAATTTCTCGATTCCACAACTGGAGAAATTTGTCCACTTCTGTTTTAATATCATCTCGACCTTCCTTTATCATTTCTGCCGATTGCTTGTTGCCACACTTTTTTAAAAGTGTCGTTAAATTTTGAGCTACTGTCGGTGTTTCAAAGCCCATTCGATTTTCGTTCCACTTAGCAACAATTCGAATAGCATTGATACATTTATCAAACATCGACGGCTTATAAATGTCCTTTAATTCGTTTATGGCAGGATCAATCTTTTTAATCTCAATTATGAAACGACCAATAAGTCTCAAATTAGCCCGAATCATATCGTGTTGATGTAGTGGTAAATATTTTTCAGCCAAGTAATTCCCAAATTTAATAACAAGTTCGTCGTACCGTATTGTTTTAGTAATTTCATCACATCTAAGTATCGGAAATATTTTGGTTTTTAAAGCATAATTGGCCTCCTGATGAATATATTGAGTCAATCTGCGACTATCAATTTGGTTAAAACGACTGCCTTTGGAAGCTCCACAACCTTTTTTGTGAATTCTGATCGTTCTTTTGGAAAAATATCCCATGCAAGTTTTGCAAACCACATAGTCATCAACTACATTTTTACACTTATTTTGTTGTTGTCGGCTTACAATAAGAACGCCACTCTTATATTTAGAGGAGGTATTATGCTCAAAATCCCCTTTTTTCTAATGCTGTTCATTATTTCTAAACGTTCTTTGCTTCTTTTAGGGAAATAAAACGCTTTTTTGACCTCTTCTTCTTGTTTATGTTTTAATAATAAGTGTCTACTTATAGTAGATTGTAATGTCTTGCAATAAATGCAAAAATGTTTTTTGTTGGACTTAGAATATGGCACCGAAACTTGTTTCACATTAAGCGGCTCGTTTATATTATTTACGCTGTCATTCATGATACTTTTGTTGTTAGAAATTATTGAAGGATCTTCACTCAAATCAGTTGGAATGTATTCGGAGAAATTGCTTGTGTCTCCTTGTTTACTTACAGTACTGTCTGTTTCATTGATAGTGTTATTAGAGCCAGCTGTTTGGCTTAATGCGGTTGGCATCAAAAATTTTTTGTGATTGACCGCACTTATCTTGCATACGTTATCATTACTTATACTTTCGTTGGAGATTGCTGTAGAATCTGCACCAATATATGCAGAAAAATTGTATGAATCGACTTGTCGACTTATATTACTGTCTGTTTCATTAGGAATATCAGTATCAATACATTGAGAGAAATCGGTGGTATCTACTTGAATATTGTCAGTCTCATTTAGAGATTCAGTGTTATAATATTCGATTGTCTCGATAGCTGTATCCTCGTTTGTACTAGTTTCAGAAAACATATATTCAGAAAAATTCATGCAATTATTTTCGGTTTCATAGCGGTTTTTTCTATTGCTGTCTGTTTTGTTTAACGCCGTTGAACATGACAACCTGCTCAATTTTTCCTCCTTTTTTGTTTTTAACTTAATAAGGTTGGACTTGTCATCTATATTAATACATAAAAGAAAGTGCTTTTATAAAATAAAAAAAATTTTGAGATAGTTAGAGCCCCAATACGAAAAACTTTGGAAAATTGTTGGCTTGTTTCTCCTGTAAATTTTTCCAAATTTAACTTAAGCGGCCCAAAAATGTTGCAATATTATTTTATATTTTGTTGTTCACAACATTGTATGCACAGCCTTTCTGCGAAACAAAGATTATTGTTCAGTACTGGCTGCATATTAAGTTATATTGAAACAATTTTATAGGAGATTCAAAAATACTTTCTAAAATTAAAGATATACCAACATTTTCCAGGTTATGCTTATTTTTACCAAAGAGCAAGAGCTCAAACATGAAAAACTTTGAAAAATTGTTTCCTCTTTTTTTTATTTAATTACCCAAATTTGCAATTTATATTGTTCTTTCGAGATTTCGGTATTATTTACAGTTTTAGTATTGCAATTTGTTGGTAACCTTGAAAATTTTTGCGAATTTTTCTATATTTGCGGTAGAAGCGATTTTCTGCAACATTTTAAACTCTATATTTTTGCCAATTACTTTATCAATATTTAACTTTGAATTTTTTATATAAACCAGTTTTCTCGAATTTTCGTAATTTTTATGTTTTTTCCAAAGTTTTTTGCATTGGGTACAATTCTATATAAGATTTTTTAAGACTTGTTTACAATATTGCAGCTAATGAATATCGGAAATCGATTTCACGACGATGAAAATAAAATTACTGGACGAAACCTTTTGAACCAAAAATAATTATTTTGGAATTCGGTCTATATATGAAAATCGGTCCGAATATGGAAAAGCTAGCATTGGGTGGCAAGACGCCCCACCCTCCAATTATAAAACGTAAGCAAAAAAATTATTTTGAAAATAATAATGGGACCAACCTACTAAAGACGTGCAAGACTATAACTGAAAGTATTGCAAAAACAAATATACCAAATATGTATTTGCAACAGTGTAACTGATATTGTGTGGTTTTTCTTTTATGCACTCACTCTACTCTAACAAACCATAATAGTTGTTTATTGTTTTGTATAGAGTGAGCAATTTATTTGTTTTTTGAGCTGAAATAACTTGTGTACTACAAGAATTTTCATATAACTATTGGTATTACAAATAAACAAGTAAATTGCTGGGAGGAGTTGTGAACTGAAATAAATAAAAATTAAAACAAAATCCCTGTTGTTTTCGTTGTTGTAGAATCAAGCGTACTTGTATAAATATACGTTGATACTTGTGTTTTTTTTTTTTTTCTTTAAATAAAATATAATTTTTTTTTTCGAAAAAACACCATAATTAACATATATTATAGCGTACTGACGTTGAAATATTTTTGTTATGAAAAAATCTTTAAGTTGGCTTAATTTAATAAAACTTATTGTTGGAAAAATATACAACTATTGATAGTATTGTTCTTAGTTTTAATACCCATTTGTCGCTACAAGTTTAATTGTTAATTAGTTTTTATATGCTCATAGATTTTCAAATTATCATCTGTGGATTTTTAGGGAGTTTATGGTTTTCCAATATGTCATGGTTTTTTGAAGGTGAATGCATGTGGGTTTTTTAGAAGGTAATGAAATTTGTTATACAACAAATACTATATGAAGAACATGTTCACCGTTTAGTTCGACAAAAAGAAGGAACAATTGATTTTATAAATTTAATTTGACCGTTGTGCAGCTTGTCAGTTAATTGTTAAAAACAACATTATTTCAAAATTTTCAATTCAAGAAAAAGATGTTACAAATAAATTCTTTCTTATAAAAAGCCCACACGCATTAACCTTAAAAAAACCATGACATATTGGAAAACCCTAAACGCCAAAAAACCCACAGATGTCAATTTGAAAATCTACCTGCATATAAAAGCTAATTGTTTTCAAAAAAGGGCAAATACCACAGAAAATAACAATTGTTTTGTCTTACGTATTACATACACAAATGTACATATGTATGCACGTTGTACCATAAAAAATTTAAATAATTTTTGCATTACTCCTTTCATGTTCACATTTTTATATGTTCACATACATATTTATATGTTCAGGTCATTATGAACATATTTGGATGTGAATAGGTATTTTACAAATAACCATTAATTTCCCCTCATTGCTTGTATGCTGAGCGGGATATACTGCATTCGAAAAAGAAAATAACTTCACGTGTACTGCAAAAACTTATTCTATGAAGACCTCTATAATGAATTATTTTGTATATAAACCTATTTATTAGAACC